>JAPYYX010001480.1:0-25086 GCA_030522605.1 Cremastinae sp. B BG-2022a | reverse complement strand
GAGCTCGGAGTTCGAGTCAGAGTGGGGGTAGAGCTCGAGCGAGAAATAGGGGAACCGTGCTTATTGCAACCGTGCTTATTCGTAGGTTGCACTGTAATATAATTTATATACCGTCGGTTGGCCGAGCGGTGGGCTGCATTCGCGGTTATCTCTCAAATTGGTCACATCTTCTTGTTCTTCCCCATTTTTTAATCCCCCCCCGAAATAACTTATTGAAGCTTAGATCGTAATATCATGAACTATACAGTTTAAAAAGTAAACGTAATATTTCACACTGCAATTTTCACGAATTTTCACAGATAAATAAAAAATAGATACGCGCCTAGCAAGAATATATTTATATTGTAAATACGATATTTTATGAGAATATTTTTTATTTTTCTTCAAATCGTGGCAATAACGAATAAGAGAGAGTTTCTTGAACAATGGACCATCGATCTTTTAAAAAGGATACCAAACAGTATTCCCTCCTCGATGATTTTCGAGACGTCGGGAGGAAAAACAAAAACCAGAAGTAACATCACGAGGAATATCAAACGCTCGCGTTAAATTTTTCTTCCATTTTTTTTTTTCAATTTCGAAGTTGGATAGAATTTCCGTCGCACAAAGAGTAACGCGATTCATCGAATATTTGGTACTTCCGCATCTCTCTCTCTCTCTCTCTCTTTCTCTTTATCCGTTCTCTTGAGGTCTCGACCGAGACGGAACGATTTTTCAGGGAACGACGAGACTGGAGTGCGTATCAAGTTAAATATTGTTTAAAAAAAGAAAAGTTCAATCACTCTGTCTCGTTATGTTCCTGTTCGGTACTTCCATAGAGTCACATAGAAACGATTAAGGACGAGTTCAGAGCCGAGAGGAGTTGACAACGAGAGCAGCCTACCGACGAATACGAGATATCGTCATAAAACAGCGATTCCTACAGGCTTCCATTCACTCTTGAGATCTCTGTGAAAAAGTAGAGAAGGCGTCATTCAGTTTGACAATTTTCAAAGTTTCAAAAATTTAGAGAAAAAAAAAATTTAATTTAAAATCGCTGTTGTATGATCATATTTTTTAACAACGTTTCGCAGACTGATAAATATATATATATATATATATAAATATATAAATACATGCATATGTATATTAAAAACTCGTTTGTATAAATGTATCGAGGATCTCTGTCGAAGTTTTTTTACGAATAATTTGGTTGTAAAGAGTGAAAAAGAGAAAAGCTAAGAAGAATATGGAATTGTCGAGCTTTTCGTAACGGGATGACATTTGGAGGAGGAAACGTCAGAGGCACCGAGATGCCCGAGAAAAGAAAATTATTGAAAGATATTCTTGTACGTGGCGTTTGGTTTGAATGAAATTCGAGAAGGGTGAGAGGAAAAAAAATGTGCAACCACTGCGGTCGCGACTCCCATGGGATTATTTGGGAACCGTAGAGACGAAATTTAATTTTCTTTATTCTCGAATTTGGTGATAGGGGTGCAAAAAAAATTTATTCTTCGATTGGAGTCGCGAGTCGGTGAGTGCACATTTTTCTAGTCGTACGAATATACTCTTGTAAATCGGAGATTAACGAGAAGCAACACCGAATTTCCGAAGACAGCGATCGAGGTTAGGAAAATTAAAGAAAATTTCAAATAAAAAAGGAGAGAGAGAAAACAAAATGTAACGATGAAAATCGATATACGAACGAACAAAAAGCGTAAGGAGGCTTCCAGGGCAAGCTGACATTCTCACGAAAAGATACGCGTTGGATTACACAATTTTTATGATCACAAAGTCAATTGAAAACAAAACTAATAATATAATATATATATAATACAAAAAGAATAAAGAAAGAATGGATGAAAACACTAAAAGCATATAAACGGTGTCCCATGATTTGACGTCGAGAGTAAAAAGAACGAAAATCTTGAGAATATTTCGATTCAAAAAGTGCGGGAGCGATTTTCGAATCGACGTGACGCAGAAAGGCACGAGCGTCCGCGGGTCACGTGGTACTGCGCTCACCGCCACGCGCTCCCTGATTGGCTGAGCTCGATTCCTCGATAACTTCGCAATGGTTGCTTTAATCGAGAAACGCCAAAATACGTTTCGACTCGAAATTTTCTTGTGAATACGGTTTTTTCATTGTCGACGTCCACTTGTGGGACACCTTATATATTCACGTAGTCCAAAATATTCAGAGACATAAAAGACGCTTTTTCCGAAGGTATCGCTGCGACGCAACAGTCATTTTTTGTGAATTGCCTCGATTAGCTACCTCGCCTGCATCAAAAAGCACACATTTAATCAATACGAGACTCAAACTTGTACGACAGAAACGAAACTGAGAAACTTTCGAGTGAACGAATATTCCAAAAAAAATAAACATTTTCATACAGAACGAGTTAAAAAATGGAAGCCAGATTATAAAAAGCATAGACCGAATCAGTAGCAAGTTTCGAAAAAAAGACCATGTATATAGGCTGAAAGTAGCGTGAAAACTGTCGATGAGAGAAAAAATGCGAAAAATGTCTAATCGCCTCGGCAAAAAGAAGAATCACAAGCAATATTAGCTCTTACCGTCTCTCAAAAGTGAGTCTGAGAAAAATTGAAAATGACAAAAAAAGAATAAATGCAAATCTCCAACCTGTACCGTAAAACGAAAAAAAAAAGAATCAACAACAACAAACAGACGTGTAAGACGCGCACGTTCGTATTTAAACGACTATAAATTAAATGTTAATTATCCTTATATACTTCGTAAATAGTAAGACGAAAAAAAAACAAAAAATTGTTACGCATTTATTATGATTATAATTATCGAATAGGTAATGCTCAATTAGCATTTGTTTCTTAAAATAAAGAATAAATATATGGCTGTTGGATATTTACATATGCGTAGAAAAACACACACACACACCAATATTCCTTTCAATATTCACACTGTGAATCCCATAAATCCCGATCACTCCAAATTTGAATAAATATTTCGTAGATTTCTCTAATGATTCAATTTTTTTGAAAATAATGTTATTCTCATTCAATATCGATTTGATATGAATAAAACTAATTTAAAAAATGATTTTTGTAATTAAATACAATTTTAGTATTTATAGCTGTGACTTCTCTAATTAAATTTTTTTGAATTTGATTCACAATGTGATTTGGAGAAATGATAAAGTTTTAGGAACATCTAACAGAATGGAACGTTTGGGGTCTGGATTGACAATTCAATTGAATATTCGATGCCGAACACACTCAGCTGGTGCTTTAATTTTTTTTCATTGTTTTATTGTAAATTAATTTCTACAATCACCAAACTCCTCTCTCTGACTCTGGCTCCTTTCTTCTCCTCTCTTTTGTTTGTGTATCAACGTCGTTTACATTCGTCAATAAGTAATAAAACATTGTGTCAGCCGTGTACAATCGACGGCTCGTTTGCTCAATTTCATTCTCTTGCTGTTTTCTGTCATTTTACACCCGAAGAATAATTCTTCTGTCGAGGACGTCTGCCGAATCCCCATTAAATTGCATTTATTCACAAATTCTTACAAAAGAGAAAACGTAAAGTAGCAATTTGCCTCAAGACGCTCAAAAAATCTCCAAACTCTCTCAGAAATGATTTTGTTTTTTTTTTTCGACCCACTCGTCACTCCAGCCAGATCCACCTGACCGAGAGCAAGCGAAATGAGGAACGAAAGATATAAAACAAAAATAACTGCCCTAACTAATTCATAATGGATATATAATTTTTTTGCCGTTCCAGCCTCAACGTCGAGGAACAATTTTTTTAATTTTTTTTTTTCAATCCTTACATACGTTAGTGCGACATGGGAGGACAATGTTTCTACGGGTAATTAGAAAAATAATACAGATTTCGTTTCGTTACGATTGAAACAATTAACTATACGTAAAAGTATTTCTTTCCTTCGCTCGTTCTCCTGATTTTTTCTATCACGTGTTTCGAGTTTCGGAAACGTGTTGTCGGACATTTGTTTTTATTTATTTTTCATTTGTTAATCAACATCAGAGTGTCGTCGAGCGGGCTCTGCGATTGAAAATCCCCGAAAATGTGCTGTCGATCGCTCTGGGAAGGGAATTCGTCGTGGATTATGGAATGAGAAATTTCTGTCGTTTATCTTTTCGTTGTACATTGACCGGTTCGTGTTCGTTGATGGTGATAGTTAAAAAAAAAGTCGTTGATAGTGGTAAAAATAAAATCGAGAGCACGATACACGAGGGTCGCTTCCTCACGTCGGGTTTTTTTTTCGATTCAAGTGTTCATCGCGCCGCTTTTAGACAAGTAAGATTTAATCGTTTGTCCTACCTTATCAAGGTACCGGACTGTCGGTTCCGCTTCCACTGTTGGTGCTCGCTTCGCTCTTCGTCGCGGCGATGCGATCGCTCCGTTTCGTGCACTTCGAAAGAGTCGCGACCTCTTTCAAAAGCGTCGAAATCTTTGCCTGCATAAATTCCACTTTTGCGTCGTGCTCTTTCTCCACATTTTTCATCTTATTGCGCAGTTCCGATTCCGAGGTAAAGTTTTTCGCCTTAAGATCGTGTATCTGATGTGCGATTTTTAAAAAATAAGTTTCATTAATCAGCAGATGAAATTCATTAGAAAATATTTCATCAGATTTCTGTCAAGGTAATCTCTCAAGCGTGAAATCAAAAAATATTCGATATTTAATTTGTTTTTTCAGGAAAAATTTTGAGCAGGGAAAAAATATTTTCTTCAAGTCTAAATCATCGAAAAGTAAAGTAAATTCATAATCTGCTCTGTTCTTACAGATCGGAAGATCACCTCAAGTGAATTAAACAATAACAATAAAGAATCTGAATTAATTTCAAAATGAAATTGTGAAAAATCTTATTAAAGTACTGACCTGTCTGTCCTTCGTGAGTAAAAGATTATCCTTCTGAGAAAGTTGTTTTTGTAAAAGTGCTATTTGCTCCTTGAGTTGCGTAACTGCGACCACGTGGTCAGAACTATTGGGATCGTGATGATCGTGAATCGGTACCATTCTAGCGATTTTCACCGGCGTCGGACCGTTCGTTTCTCCCGATTCCGATTGGGGTGGCAGTTTCGTCGAGTCGCCTCTCTGAGGTCTTTTGTTATGAACCTTAATCCTGTTGGAAATTTTTATTTTAATTGTGAAATGGAATCATCCCTATATATCTTTATCGCTTATGAACATTTGTATTACTTTTGTTCCTTATGTTTTGCTCGCTCGTGGGACATTTTCATGTGAGCTCTTCTGTCCGCATCGGTTTGCTTTGTCTTTGCAAGAGCTCGCTTATAGGAGAGAGTGCATAGCCAGCACAAGAGTTTTCCATCAACCTGAAACAGAGAAAATAAAACCATAAGTAACGATTTATTATAAAATAGTTATTATTTTTTAAACCTGAGATAAAATAGTTATTATTTTTTAAACCTGAGATTCTTTACCTTTTTGTCCTCATCTTGTCTGTCAAAGGCACATTTCTGCTTACATTGCTCGCAGGTAACAGGCGGGCCATACCTCTTCTCCGAATTTGTGCATCTCTGACACTTGCTACCTATGAAAGCAGCGATGGTATTGCAGTACTCGCAAGCCGACGGCTTGCCATAAGCTTTAACATTCTGTTCACATTTTTTGCATATAGTGCAGGTGTTTCCTTTGCTGAAAAAAACAAAAAGATGATTAAAACAATAATCCTAAAAATTCATCATTATTCTTCCAAAGTATAAGCATTCTATTCTTGTCGTAAAAATTGTTTTGTGTCTAAAGTTCAAAATTTTTAAGTATCAACTAAATTCATTCAATTTATTTGAAACTACAATTTTTACAATTACAATTAGATAAAGTACAAAAAAATAACAGAAATTTTTGCTGCGAGACATTGCAGAAAAAAAGTAGTCGGCAAATAAATGGTAGCGAAAATATACTTACATAGCCTGTTGAAACTCGGATCTGCAATATGTACACTTAACGACCGGATAGGAACCTCGACACTCCTAAACGAGAATAAACACAGCTATTGGAAGTCTCATTGGAAAATTCAATATCGCAATACAAACAGGTACCATGCATCGATCGCAAGACTTATAAGTACAATGAAGAGTCAGATATCAGAAAACACCTTTGTAATGACAATATCATGAGAGCAAAACAAGAATATTGAAATTGTAGCATCAATTGGATTTCTTTGTAGATAGTATTTTTACTAATTTTTTTTTTATAGACCATTCTCTCCTTTATTTTGTTTTTTACATTATATTTCCTTTATTTACGCCAAATATGCATTCTCGCAGATGGCATCACGTTTCCCGACCGTGCGTACTGTTAGCCTCGAAAATTTGGAGCGTCATTTCGTAGGATTCGACAAAATTTCTATAATTAGCGTGATATTTCGCAGCCGTTTTTATCAACGTTTTTAGCAGAATCATCATTTTTCTCGAGATCGGGATGAGAGAATTGATAATAAGTGGAAAAAAGCGCGTTAATGACGCTTCGAAGAAAGTGGGAGGGGAGGGGGATGGGGAAGTTGGGAAATTGAGAGTAAAGATGCTACTCTACCTTGCACAATTGTTGTCCAGGTGACAGTTCCTCGAACGGATGTCTCGAGAAGCATCCTGAGCACGCGAAAAGTGCCTTCGTGTTGTTGGAGCTCATTCTCGAGGCTCGCTCTTTTTCCTCGAACGAGATGTGTGGCTACCTTTTTTAACGCGCGTGCGATTTTACCTTGTATTTTATCGTACAGATACGATTTTACGTGTTTGCAGTTGGAAAACGATTTATTTCCAGATAATTCACGCACCAGGATTTCAGGTCTGACGTTTCAATACGGAAATAAGTTAAAAAACATAACACAACTGCCAAGGGGGAAACAAGGGTAGGGGAAGACGGCGGAGAGACGCGATTTATCGGCTGGTCTGCTGCTTCAACATCTTTCACCCGAAGATCCTTCCCGTTCGGTCTGAGCGCGCTCACTGAGAATTTCAAATTTACGGAATTCGATAATTCTCAGGATGCTTCGCGTTTCTCAAATTGTGAAAAACGTTTCACCGAAATAACGAGACGCACGTCACGTATTCTCTACGACCGGCTGTTGATTCAACGCGTACTCGGACACCAGTGTCACTTTGAGCGCGAGAGAAAAGCCGAAATACACGCACGCTTTCGCCTGTATGCGCTAAAGAAAAGTGTCCAATCTGGCGTTCCGACACGAAACGAGGGCGCTTCGAACGCTTCCACCAGTTGCTGACAAGAAACAATTTTTATGAGATGCGAACAGCTTAGGATTGCTCCTAAAAAAACAAAATGAATTTAAATTTTATATTTTAGTCTAAAACTCTTTTTTACATGAATAAACCGATTATTTTCATATGCAGCTTTTGTTAAAATAACAAAGGTTATATACGATCCATGTTTAGATATAGATGGTGCCACCATTCGGGCATGTAGACAGATGACGCTACCGATACAAAAGCATAATAGTGTGCGTGACCAATTGATGTGCTGATTGGTTAGAAGCATATGTATGTGACATGATTTGACAATGCCGGTTTATAGTAAAGTACAAAAACACAGGAAAATTTATCTGAACTGAAAAATAAGATTTTTCAATAATCGTGAATCGAGTGCTCTAAAATACACAGTAAATTTTTCTGCTCTATGACTGAGTAAATCGGAAAATTTACTCTGATAAAACGAAATGGTTGGTAACAGTTGTGTCGTGCTGGACCGGATGTATTTTGAGGTTAGGTTGACGATCACCGAATTCAAAATGTTTTTGCAATGTTTTTTTAGTACTCGTTGATACACAAAACAGAAAATGCACACGAGGACAGCATTTGGACGTGCGCTTGGGGATGTCCGAAAAAGAAGAAAGAATCTCAACCTGAAAACGAAGATTCGCGGTATATTTTGAATAAATTCTACAACGTAAACAAGATGCGAACTGCTTAGCAAAATCTTCTTCATTTCAGAGATTCTATGAAATCAAATAATGAAGAAGTTACAGAGTACATTGTAACCGGCTCCGTAGACGATAATGTCAAAGTCTGGGAATTCAAAGACGGAGGCTTGAAACACAAACACACTCTTTCCGGCCACTCACTCGGAGTAGTATCCGTCGCTGTAAGCTCCGATGGAACAAGTCAGTATATAACAATGAAAAAGCTTGAATTAATACTACAAGTACATAGACTTTATATTACGAAAATTAACAGTAAAATAAAAATTTTGTAGGCTTATGAATGATACAGAGCATTAAATTAGTAAGGTACCAATAAGAGCGTAGAAAAAAAGACTTGAAAATAAATAAATATACTTATTTTCAGAATGCGCTTCCAGCTCTCTGGACTCCAGTCTTAGATTGTGGAACCTTGAGACGGGTGAAAAAATATCTAGCATCGAAGTTGGTCCTGTTGACATTTGGACAGTTGTATTTTCTCCTGACGATAAATTCATTGTATCTGGCAGTCATGCTGGAAAAATACACATGTACAGTACAGAGACTGGTAAACAACAGCAAACCTTAGATACAAGAGGTGGCAAATTTACTTTGAGCGTTGCATATGTAAGCAAAGGTCAAAATTTTATCCATGAAATTCTTACTAAAAAAATCTATACAGAAAAATTTCATTTCAGAGTCCTGATGGGAAATACATTGCGAGTGGCGCGATAAACGGGATTATTAATATTTTTGACGTTGCTTATGGAAAAGTGTTACGAACGTTCGAAGGTGTATTTTCATTCAATATTTTAGAGTTTTGTTTAGAGAATTTTTTTTAAAATATGATTTATGATTCCAGGCCATGCTATGCCCATCAGGTCACTCTGCTTCTCTCCGGATTCGCAGTTACTGCTCACAGCTTCGGACGACGGTCACATGAAGCTGTACGACGTGTGAGTAATCTAAAGAATTTTTTTTTCTTTTGTATTTTAACTTGGTTCGCCGAAATTTGATTTTTTTCTCGTTCTCACAGTGAGGATGCCACCGTGGCTGGTACTCTATCCGGACACGCGTCCTGGGTTCTCGGGGTTGCTTTTGCCCCGGATGGAAAGAAATTTGCATCTAGCAGTTCCGATCACACTGTCAAAGTTTGGGAATTGGCACAAAGACAATGTTTGCATTCTTTCAATGATCATGCGGATCAAGCCTGGTCCGTAAAGTACCATCCAGAAAGGAATAATCTACTCGCATCCGTTTCAGAAGACAAGTCAATTAATCTATACGAATATCCTCTATAACAGTAAAGTGTGATGAAACTTTTTTCAAATAAAACTTCAAAATTTTTCGTGAATATTTATCTCTCATTGTTGCACCTTTCTCCTCGTGGACAATGGAATCAATTCAAAAAATTGGGTTTATTAGCTAGAAATTTTATTACATCAGGTTTTAGTACAATACTACTCATCGTAGCCCGACGAAACTTTGATGTCGTATAAGATCGAACGAAAATACACTTATTATCAATGTATACAATAAGACCTCGAAGTTTATATGTGATAACTTTATCGACTATCGCGTGATGAACCAAATATCAGCGATATTGCGGACAAACAAAAATAATAAAAAAATAAAGAAAAACGAAAGAATACGACTCTCGCGTTTGATCCAAGTTGGAAGAGTTAAATTGAATCAACCCGAACTGGAAGGAGAGTCGAAAATTCGACGTGTCTCATTGATTTGAACGAAAGCGATAAATTCACGTATCAAGCGCCCATCGTGCTTCAAACAATCTCATCCGTTTACCTGAGCAGAAAATATTGCGGCCACTCTCACACACGCGAGCATTCGTACATACCGGCGCATACAGAAAAGTATGGCAACGCGAATCGTAACAAAATAAAAAGTGACGTTTCGAGAAACTGAATATTCATTCGGGAAACTCTCTGAAGAAAATAATACATAATCGGATGTCTCAATTTTTATGGATTACCTGGTCCAGGATTACAACTTTTAGCAGCGGGTATGTTTTTTTGTTCTCGACGACGATAAAATCACGGCGAAATCGGTATATCTTATATGCGATATTAATTTTTAAGTGGCTCGTATATGTTAAAAATAGACGCTATGATACCGATAAATTTGTAAGTAGACTAGAAAATTAAGGTAATGCTTATAAACTTTTAAACTCTCGTTCTGCCCGTCTCCCGTCATTCCTGATCCTGCTCATTTATCGTCTTATTATAATTTAGACCACTATTGCACGACAAGGTCTATTCGTCGTTCTAACATTTCCCATCCGAAACGGAGTGATTTTTTTTCTCTTTTATTGATCTCCCGAGATTATTTTTGTTCATTCTCTTCTTGTATTTTACTATCAGTCTTGAATATGTAATTGGGATTGTCATCCCGATCGGAGGGTAACAGCTCACCCGGAAACAAAACCGAATCATAGAACGTGCTCACTCTCAGGGACGTTGCTCCTAAGCGCGTACTTCCGTTTTTTTTTCTTCTGCCAAGTCTGTACAAAGACGAATAAATAACTCAGCGGGGTAATAGCCTTTGAAACTCGACGCACAGTCTCCTCTATTCACACCTGTGAATAAACGCGTGCCCAGCTCAATTTATGTACATAAGGAACCTCGGTCGATGTCGTGTCTCAAGGAAACCGCAGGTGAACCCCGGCAAGATTGTTTTCGAGATCGTCACTCACCACTGAGGATTGGAGCCAATCGATGACTCCTCGATCGCTCACCCTAAAAAACTGATAACCAAAAAGCATCAAAAACAAAAAGTTACAAACTCTGCTGACTAGCCGGAAAACTAAAATAATATCAAAAATTTACAACGAAAGCATAATAAGCAAGTCGACGAGCTGCTTTAGACGGTCGTTACTCTTGCCGAGCTTGTTACGATCTTCTCTTGAAACTCGTAGATATCACCGTTGGCCTCCTCCAGTCCGATCTTCGTCGAGGCTGTCACTTCCTGCGGAGGGCTGTAGTTGAAGGGTGGAACTATCGCGGAGATTGGCGTCCGGGCGACGCCGTCTCGCACCTGACCGGAGGTTTCGGATTCGGATTCTACTCTGATGAAAGAACCCAAACGCGACAGCCTCTTCGTGCCATTTTCCGCGGAAGTCGCAGAGGAATCGGAGCTACGCTGTTTCCTCAGGACGATCGTTCCGTAGCCGATGGGTGTCTCCTTCGCGGAATATTTCTTGTCCGAAAGTTTTACAGGAATCCTGCACGGTGCATCCGTTTGCGACATTCCCGTGAGGTCACACGAATTTCTGTACTGAGGAGCATTCGGAATTGTTTCCAGATTTTTTGAAAACGTCTCGCGTCTGGATGCCGTCGCGTCGAACTCCTGGGGCACGCCTTCGAAGGTCGAGCTGCGGAAAAGTCGCAGAGCCGGTGGTTTGCTCGTCACCGGAAGGTCTCGAGAGTCGTTCGAGTCCACCGGCGATGCTGTGATCCACTGTCTCGTGTCGTTTTTCTCGAACCTCTGCTTGTTCTTGCTCTCCTCGACTTTTTTCCAGAGACTCGCGATCTTGCTCGTTGCTTCCTTGGGTAATTTACGATTTCCGGCTGATGTATTTTGCGACGTGACGATGCTCGAGTTACTGTTTGATCGTTGAACGAGATTTGTGAGACGTCTCAGTGGTTTTCCAGCCTCTGTCGCTTGAACTTGCTCGACCTGGTGTTTGGACTCGAGAGACTCCGTTCTCTTCGCAGGGATCAACGACGAGGCTGGTCGAGACTGAATTTTCTCGGTGCTGGAGCATTTCGTCAATCTCGCTTGCTGACCGTACTCGCTGGGACGTGGAGGAATTTTCGATTTTCCAGCAACTGCGGGATTCATTCGTACGGGCGAGCCCTTGGTCGGTTTTGCGATCTTCGAGGTCGATTGCGATTTCGTCGAGGTCGAGGAAAGACCGATGGTCGGAGCGTTCTCAACTTCCGGCTCCTCTTTCGTGAACGTTCCTTGCCTCTCCAAAGGTTTGCTCACCGGAGCTTCGACTTTCCTCTCCTTGGAAGAAACGTTCGTGCATCCGGGTGGTGTGCTGTGACGCTTTATCGATTTAGCGGAAGCGTAGGTCGATCCCCGTTGCGGTATTGAACTCCTCTTGGCGAGAGCTGTATTTTTTGGACGTTTATCGATGCTCAGAGGCTGTGGAATTTTCTGAGGAACGCTCGACTTGAATGCGTCTTTTCCGGAATTGCTCACGAAGACGTTAGTGTTTTGACGAAGCGTCGTCGCTCTTGTTGTTCTAACGACAGGCGACGTGTTGCTGCGACCGATCGAAGGAATCCCCGTCATGAGATTACTCGCCTGTTTCAGAGGCGAGGACTGGGGCGTGACTCGGCGAGTGTTTGGAATCGAATACAGAGCTTTCCTTTTTCCTCGAATAGCTTTTGGACTCCCGGGTTCGGAATTCGGAGTTGACTGCGAATCTCCGCTCGGATCTCTGCTGACGGTACCAGGCTTAACGATTCTCGGTCTCTTCGTCTGTTGGACTTGATCCTCGATGTTATTCGACAGGTCCTCCTCGCTGTCGGAATCGTCCCTCGTTTCTGGCTTGACGTCAACGTCTGCAGATTCCTCCTGGCGAAGAGCCATCTCTTGGCTCGCTCTATGAAGATAATTTGTCATGAGTTTCTTGCCTAGTCCATAAGCGACGCGTGATCGATAATTATACTCGGATTCAGAATCGTTCGAAACCAGACTGAGCGTCTCGCAATCCAGCATCATCTCCTCGCTGTTCATTTCTGAAGCTTTGCTGGTCTCGTTCAATGTGTGCAGGACAATATTCGCATTTTGCTCCAGCATCGTGTGCACGGACTGTGGACCGGTTTCGGTCGTTTTATCCTCTCCGGACTCCTGGACGTTGTTTATTTCGGTTGGCTCTGGAAGACACCGTTCCTCAGTCTCGTCCTCCTCGTCGTCGACGTTGAACGTTCTCGTACGATAACGATTGAAGCTCTGGTCCGATCGCTTCTTTCTGAATGTTTTTCCACCGCAGAGATTAGCATTGGCCAGGGATGGAATCGATGTAAATTCTGACGCAGCATCTACCGGCTTTGTCTGACTAGCAGATTCATCCTGCTGTGTCAGATTCTTTAGACCATCCGCGAATTCCGAGAAGGCGTTCGTCAACACCTGAGTCTGAAACCTGGAAGGATCTCCCTGTCTTCGCTGCTTCGGTGTCAATTTCGAAAATGGAGAACACTTTCCTCGTGAAATTTTACAAATTTCCGTTTCGTCCTGGACATTTTTTCGTCTCTGGTCTTCCTCCTTCTTCACCAATTCGGCGGCTATCGTGTAAGTTTTGAATCTCTCTTTAGCTAATTGCCTCTTTTGTTTCGGAGTCAAGTGACTCTTGTGCGATCGTTTCTTTGGCGAGGATTCCGCGGATGAGCTGTAACAGGACTCGGTGGTTATCGGTGTGCCAGCTTCGTCCGTGTCATTGTCAAACTCGTCGATTTTCTCAGCGATCATCAGTCGCGGGACTTCCTCGGTTCTCAGATCCGTGTCGATGCAAAGAGTGTCGCTGCACATCGTGTCGGTGTTCGCGTCGATCGTCGAATCATCCATATCGCTTATCTCGTTCAGCAACGACGGTGGATTTATATTTTCGAGGCACTCGCTCGTACTGTCGTTACCGCTGCTGTGCATGGCGGCGTACCTCATGCACGTCATAGAAAGAACATTCGCAACTGGTTGAACGAGATCGAAGATCGGATCGCTCGCGGTTAAACTGTTCGAGTCCTGATCCTTCGAGTCAGCGATTTCGGAAGTTATGCTCGCAACGCTCAGCATGCTGTTTTCCATATCACCGTTGTCCAAAATCTCGTCCATCAGTGACGGAGGCATTACGTTCTCCAATTGCGAACTCGTACCGAGGCTACAGTCGTTGAGCAGACTCTCGAGACTTCCGGCGTGAGTCGTTTCGTGCGCCAGAGCTCGTTTCGCGACTACACCGATCGGAAGAGATTTCTTTCTGAGACTTCTGGAATCCATCTGCGGGCTCTGACTTTTTTCCACATAAGTCAAAGACCGCGATCCGGAATTTTCCATCGTCACTTGGGGCTGAATGGTATTAAGATCGCTCGATGTGAGACTGCTCGTTCCGTGGCTCAAGCTCTGACGCGATGCTTCGGCGCTCACGGCTTCCGCTAAACGTATCGCTTCGCGTTCGATTATTCCAGAATTCATCAAAGACGATTCCATATTCTCATCTTCTCGGAGTGTCTTGAGCATTTCTGCGCCAGGCTGTTCCTCGTCGATGTCACTCTTGAATGAAGATATGAGAGGAGCGCTCACGCTTATGCTAGGATATGAAACTTCGTTCGGTGAATCTTCGGCCCATGTATCACTGAGCACGCTTTGCTTCATCGCCGAGGATTCGCGCTCGCGCATTGCTTCTGTCTGTTGCACCAGAGTCGCCGTCAGTCGATCCAGCGACGCGATCATTGCGTCGGGATCTCTCTGCCTTCTGTACTCGTCCTCGACCTTTCTGTCCTCGTTCTCCCTCAATTTCGATACTTTTGTTTCTTCGGAAATATCGGAACCGCGACGATCTCCGATCGCAATATTTTCTGTAACATCGGGATTCGCATCATTGGCAATCGCGTCGCTCGATAAAATTGAATTCGAACTCCCCATGGGTATTGTTTCTGACTTCGATGCACCGGATTTGATACAGAGTTGCAGCAGAGCTTGCTCAGAGCGTTCTACCGAGTCGAAAGATTCAATACTTTCGGAATCCCGTGTCTCTCGATTTGAGCTCGAATCCGATTGAACCGCAGCGTCGTTCAGGATTTCATTGTTGACGGGATTATCTTCCGCATGATCAGCTTGCAAAGAGTATGCAGTGGATTGGTCGTACTCCGTTTTGGTTTCCACTATTGTTTCGCTCGCGTAATCGAGGCTCGATTCTTCCTCGTGGTAATGCGCGCTTTCATTGATTTTTATGTACTCCCCGTTCGTCTTTTCTTCGACGGTTTCGACGACCAAGAGATCTTCGTTGAATGTGTATCCATTGATTGCGAGAGCTTCCCCACTTTCATCGGTTGACGCATTGCTCTGCTTCGTATTGATCCGCGAAGAATCCAGAGGCAACGCGCGATCGTTTTCCTTAATGTACTCGTGGACCTGAACTTGATCCAATGCTGTTCGTGTCTGATAACGAGCGAGCTTGCTTTCCGCCGGTGGTGTCTTTTCAAGACTCTTTCTGCGAAACGATTGTCGGTGTCTGGAGAGTAACGAATTTTTTATTAATATAGAGAATTACATTAGAAATAAAATATGTTTGAAAAATATGTAAACCTGTTATTTTGCATTCCGATATGAATGCAAGCAGCCAGCAAATCCTCATCCTCGTCATCACTTGTCGTCACATGAGAAAAGTTCTCGACTCCTCGAGCATCGCCGTGACTGGCAAGCAATTTGGGATTGCTCGAGTCTTTGTTTATCTTTGGTTGCTCGTTAAGGGCTCTGGAGTTGAGTCGCATTAACACGCTGTCTGTAGACTCAATTTTGGTGTTCGATTCACTGAAAAAAGAAAATAATGTCATCAAATATTATACGTGAAAATATACAAAAAGATTCACTTTTGGATAAATTACCTGGATCCAGTGACTTCGGGGTAACTGTTGTTAGTTATATAGGATTTATTCGCAACATTATTCAGAGACAGAGGTGATGAATCCAATTTCTTTTCACTCATTTCGCTATTGGTTCTTCCAGTATAAGTTTTTTGAGAAGTAAATCGATTTTCTTGAAAATCTGAGGAATCGATATCTGACGAATCCCCAAACGGTTGCTTCGACGTTGAAAAATACCGCGCGCTGTGTCTCTCGTCGTCATCGGAACTGCGCTCGGCGTAACGAAGACTGTAATTGGTCGGTTCGTCGGGATCAGTTTCAGGATCGGTTTCAGGTGTCTTGGTGGATCGTCTCGAGACGACCGACTGAATCTGCTTTTCGAACGTTCTGTCGGATAGCGCCGTTGATCCCACGAGATTTTTGTTAAACGTTAAATTCTCAATGGGTGATTTCAATTGAGAAGCACGAAGAGAACTATCCTCGGATCTCTTGGTGAAATCCAGTTCGCCTCGTCCGAATTTTTTAGGAACTGTCGGTGTGTCAATTTCCTCGACCGACGAATGCATGAGAATTTGGGAACACGCGCATTCCTGGTCTGGCCCGGTTGCCCAGGACATCGTAGACGCTATGCATTTAGAGTACTCGCTGTCGTTCATTCCTAGCTCTGACGTTCTGCTCCTTTCGGGGATAGAATTTTTGTAACGCAGAGCGTACCTCTTCTCGGTGTCGTTCGATTTTGCGGGAGTACCCGAATAGCCACCGGTTAAGCCGACAGCGGAGTGCAGAGACGACGATTGCTGTTTAATTTGCAACTCCGAGGGTGTGAGACCATTCGTGACATGACGATTGACTCTCTCAAATATCGTGTCAGAATGTGTACTTGTTACCGAGAGCACTGACTCTCGGCTCTCGCTGCGTGGTACGAGTCCGTGCTTCGATCCAGATGGAAGAGGTTGAGAAAAATTAGCTTGATAATTTCTTATCCGCGCTCCTCCGTCGACGCATCTCGAATCCAATTTGAACGAGAATTTGTCTTCCTTGTTGGTCGGCGAAGTGCTCGGCTCGATATTGTCGCAAGTCTCGGCGAGATTTTGGTCGATTTCTTGTTCAAGAGCGCGCTGACGACGCGCGACTAGAGTAGGTAACGTCGGCAGGCCGAGGCCTCTGGCAGTGGAGTCGAGATGAACGAGATTACTGCCAGCTGGTCTCGCGCTCAGAAGATTCTTCAAAGCCGCGCTTGATCCCATTGATATCATTTTGTGCTTAGAATGAACGAGGCTCTTCAACATCGGAACAGCTCCGAGATCCCAGAGTAAGCGTTGGTCGTTAGGACAACGAGCTGATAAGTTCCACAGTGCCCCGCAAGCGTTGCTGACGACGGTCAAACTGGGCGATCGCAGTTGGCGCAGGAGAACCTGAAGACAGCCGCGTTCTCGTATGATCTTTCGGTAATCCTCTCGGATCGCTATGTGACTCGAAACATTGCGCAATATTCCGCCAGCGTTCTCAATGATCGAGAGAGTCTTCGAGGGTGCTTTGTAACTGAGCATGTCCACGAGAAAGGCGAGTGCACCCTCGACCGCGCAGATGTCAACTTTGTTCGTACTGCAATGAGCTGAGAGATTCCACAACGCGGAGAGTATGGACTTCAATGTAGATTCTTTTCGACCTTCCATGGCGGCGCACATGAGACCAGTAACAGCTCCAACTTCACGAAGCGTCTGCTTGCTGCTGCTGTCCGCGCGCCAGGACAAATTTCGCAGAACGCTCGCCGTCACCTGACGCAAATCGTCACTGAGGCAACGCAGCTGAGAAACGAGAGCCTTCATGAAAGCCGTGAAGGAGCACAGAAGAGCCTTGTTGTTGCCGTCACCAAAAGTTAAATTGGTTAACGCCATACCGGCGTATCTTCTTAGCGTTATGCAGCTCGGATCTTCGGAATCGCTACCGTGTGACGCGTGATCCATCTCAATAAGCTCAGAGATCGCGTGGAGACCGCCCAGCTGGCACATCGCGTGACGATGAGCTTCGTCGAAAGATAACTTCATCAGAGCCGCTATCGTTGGGCCAGGATGTCTTTCGAGGTCGTCCGGTGGCCTCACGGTTTCCAAGGACGCCCGAAGGGCTTGACAATAGTCGCGAATTTGTTCGAGCAACCTCAGCACGCGGGCTTCTCGTCTCCCAGCTTTTTCGTCGCTCCTCGCGTGAATTACGTTGTGCAGCGCCTGGGAGGCTCGTTCACGCGTGTCGTAATCCTGTCCCGGGGCGTGGATCAGCTGTACCAAAAGCGGTAAGCAGCCGGATTGTCTCATGACGAGACAACTGTCGATGGAATTACTCATGGCGAGAAGCGTCGCGCTCATGTCCTCGCGACCTTCGGTACTGCCCAACATTCCCAGGAGACTGTACACAACGTCGACTTTGGCACCTAAACGACGATGACCCCGGATACCAGGGGAACTGCTGCTCATCCCGGTATTCGATGAGAAACTCATGACTCTTGCCATGTCCTGGAACAATTGTTATTTGCTTTTATTGAATTGCCAATTTCATATTTAGCACAGAAGACGCTCAGCCTTTAGTCTATCAAATTCTTCTTATCGCTTTTGAAATGTAAACAAATAATAAACAAAAGTTTGTTACTTTTGGATGATTTAATTTGGTCAATTACAACAGACGATTTTAAACATGATTAATTTGATATTATTTTCAATCGACATAATATTTTCATCGTTAAAATAAAAATCTTGGTACATTTTGAGAATTTCAAATAACTTTGATCAATGTATTTTCTTGACAGTTTAATGACAAATTTGAAAGAATAACATACGTTTTGTTGATTGCCTGTAGATCCATTCTGAGGTTCAGGAAGACTCAACTGTTGATCCGTCCAACCAACTTTCTTGACTGGCCACGTGCCATGGTAATGCGACAGTCTGTACATCTGCGACGAATGACTTTGCTTGCTGTCTTCATCGCTACTCCCATCCTCGCCGTAGCTTTTTGCATCAAGCTTGAGATAAACATTCAAAAATTTCATTGCACATCTCAATAACTTAATTTTTTTATTTCTAAATTTTGTAATCCACAGTCAAATTTTCTACGTGTAATTTGAAAAAGGTTCTTTGTAAATTTACAAATAACCTAAGAATGTGTTATAAATCTTTGCAAATTAATTATAAAATAACAAAATTTTGAGCTTGAAATAGAGCAAAAAAGTTTGAAAAAAATAACACAAAAAATTAACCTACAATTGAGATACTGGAGGAATGAATGATAAAAAAGAAAAGAAAATGTTTATCTACAATAAAAATCCAACTACTGCATGTAATAATGTTTAAAAGTGAGGAAAAAAAATCGAATTATCGAGGGGATAGACAAAAAATGGGGCGCGTATGAGGAAAATCAATACAAGCGACTAGTAACATCATGGACGCTCGGGGGGTTTGTTTGGGCGCCACCCCACGGACAATCGCTTCTCGTAAAAATCTCCTCCGACAAAGATTCTAAACATCTCGCGATGAAAATAAATGTAGACAAATAAGCGAACGCTGAGAAAAAGAAAAAAACAAAATAAAGAATCCGTTACGGTGAACACGTGCTTCGAATTTTCGGGTTTTTCCTCCTTCATATTTTCTTTTGTCACGTTTTTTTTTTTTTGAATATCTCTGATAAAAACTTACCTCTGGACTGGGGGATCCGGAATTAAGAATCTCTGTGGTGTTTGGATCTGCCGTAGCCATTTCATGACTTTTGTGAGGCTGCAAGACTCGATGATTCCGATAGTTCGCTCGCGTCGATTGACATCGCTCGCGATAATTGTCGCTTGATATTTCGGCACGGAGCTCGCACGCTTGCCAAGCCCTGATCTCGGATGCGGACTGAAGATCCGTTGTGACAAGTCTATCACGACTCAGGGGCGGATCTTTAGCTTCGTAGAACGGGCGTGCAATCGTAAGACCCTCTCGCGTACTCGCTGGTGGTGGCGATGACGGCGGTGGTGGCGGCGGGGCGACTGTAGCTCCGCTCTCCGAATGCAACGAGGCTCTTCCTACACCCTCCGCGCCGACGCGTCCGACACTCACCGGAATACACTTTGCAGAGGGTTCAAGAGTCGATTGTTTTGAATGTCGCAGTGGTTCTTCCTGATTGGAAAAGATTCGTCGTACGAAAGCGTTTAGTCGAATGCAATTGAAATTAAAAATTGGGGTCATTCGATATTGGAAATAAAAATTTCATAATAATTGCTAAATTGACGTTCTCATAATTAATAATTCGACAAGAAAAAATACGCTTTATAAATATATATACAGCTTTACACGGTGTGTATAAAAAAATATTTTTCGTTATTTTAGTACCCGAAAATGGAGGGGGGATGAAAAGTTTGAAAAAAATTTTAGTATTTAATTATATGTACACCATAATTCTCATTGAATTATTTTAGAATAATCGTCGAACAAAAATTATTTGTGCATCATAATTGTTCGTGTGAATCTAATAATTTTGAAGATTATAGAGTTGATTATTTATTTATTTAGTTAATTTTGACGTAAAATGTAAAGAAACTGATGGAGTACTTTTGATTGAATTATTTCGTACGGACGCAGCGAATACGAAAATAAAAAAATATTGCATTTACGGATTATTGAGTATTCGATAAGTTCAAATTCTGCTGAAAGTAATTATCAGAATCACTTTGATTTATAAAATTTAATCAATCACAGAATAACGCATTCTGATGACTCATAGACAACGCATAATGTGGACTAATTTCAATAGACGAGAATTTTCCCCTAACTCGTTGGATGAAACGACATCGATGAGCGATCGTAGACAAAATGAAAAAAAAATCCCAAATAATAAAATCAAATTCAAATTTCTAAGCAATAAGTATTTTCGGATATTGAGCTCGCGAATTAAAAAATTTATATTTTGAAGAAATCACAGTGTTGCCGACGTCATTACAAAAATATTTAGGGAAATAATTTCAGAAATTTTTTTTCATTGCACCAATTTTCCAATTTTTTATTTAAAAAAATTTTAAACTCGTCTCATTAAAATTTCTTCATGTTAGTTTTCTTTTAATTTCTACACAATAAATAAAGTAAAAAAACAAATGAAATATTAATTAATTTTCACACTATAAATGCACTCAAGAGTCTACAAATAAATTTGATAAAACGAATGAAAACCCGACAATCAGCTTTGAGTAAACGTTTCGAAAGCTTTGATCACCTTTGCGTTATGATTTTTCAGTGTATCGGTGTATTTCGGCTGATATCGGGGAATCGTTCTGTTCGTCTGAACGGGTAATTGGCTCTCACGATTCGGAACGGCAATTTGCAGTTGTTCCTTATCCGCGGACGCGCCAATGAGATCGTCGAGTTGCTCGTCGTCCTGCTTGCGACTTATGACTCTCAAACGATTTTTCTCCGTCTTGGCGAATTTGCTCTCGGCCTTGGTGGCGGACGGTTCGAGATTCGAAAATTGGCCGGATTTCGGTACGGGTATGCCGCTCGTTCCGTGACGTTCGGCGTTCTCTTCGATCCTTGATTTTTCCATAAGAGGTATCGACGACCTTTGTCGACCGAAAAAATTGTAATGACCCGAAGGTGACTCTCGTCTTTCCCCGGGCATCCTCGTTCATCCGTTTTATTTATTTTATTTTATTTTTTTCTTTAATCGAGACACTCCTGCCGAAGGATCACGGACACTCGTCAGAAAAAAAACATCCGGCGTTAATAAATTCAACTCAGGTTTTAGTCACAAAAATCACTTCCGGTGCTCGATGTCTACCGAGCTTACGAGCAGCTCCCGTTCGCTTCGACCTTTCCACGGCGTTTACCAGCCGAGCTCTCCGTGCGCAGACGTCGGACGAAAGATTTTCAAAAGGTGTCACCAGAGACACTCCTCATCCCTCGTCCAGAATCCACCCCGTTGCGTCACACTTGAATATCAATGCCAACATTCGCTTGACACGTTTTCCAACTCTTTTCATCCTCATAACGATTTAGGAAAAAAATAAAGAGGACTCTCGTTCTCGTGAAAAATCGTCAAAAATCTGCATTTCGGTTTGTTTACAACTTTTTAACCTCAAAAAAAACGCGATCGCATTTTTTTCCAGAAAAACATTCCGCATGATCCCTGCGTAGGAATCTCATCGGATTATTCCACGTTGAAGAAAAAAAATTCCAGAGATTAATGGGAAAATATCTCCGGCCAGTTAACGAGAGAGACACCGAAGAAGTAATGAAAATAGGAAAAAGGAACGTACGGTCACGTACGGAGGGACGAAATAATACGTGCACTGGCGCCCACGTTCACATTTTCATTCTTTAGAGAGCACACACGCCTACGCCGGATGTAACACACCTAGAAACACACTCATGGATAACGAGACGAAGACGTCTCTCCGAATGATAATGGAACAAACGACTTCAACGTTCGCTTCGACGTTCAGAGTCCGGCTTTCGATTTCATTGTTCCTCCGATTCTCGAAATAAAGCGCAGGAAGCGCTCTCGTCCGCTCGCTCTCGGGGACACTCGAGAGTCCTCAAAATCAAGAGATAATATAATAAAATTTACGCGAAAGTGTTTACTCGCGGCAGTTTTCTACCTTACCGACGCGCTACTTTGATTAGCTCGATTTTAAGATTTCGAACATGTCCGGACTTTCAACGACTCGCGGCTCCTCGTTATTATTTTGTTTCGCTCGCCCTGGTGCGCCCGGATGGACGATATCCGATGAAATTGCAGAAATCAACGCGAATTGGAACATCCGAACGAGAACAGCTGGTCTCGCTGACTGCTCGGTGTAGTCTTCGGTGCACGGCTGCTGCGCGCTCTATCCACTCTGAGTCACTGTGCACTATTCGCATGTGTGCGCGTTCCTCGTAGTCCCGTGCACGTGTGCGCGTCGCTCTCCCTCGCTCTTTCCATTATCTCTCCTTTTTTTTTCTTCGCGCACACCGCGCTCTCTCCTTTTCTCCTCCTATTTTCTCCCCTCCCCCCCCCCTCTCCTACGAGCCGGCGAACCCTACCACCGGAGCGCTACGGACTATTCTGCGTCCAACTAAACGATTATGCACCAAACTCGGTGCCGGCTTCTTGTTTTTTTTTTGCTCCGAAGGTCAATTAGCCGACGTAGAAATACGATAATGAGAATAATGGATCGATCTCGAGTACTGGTATGAAAAAATTGAAGAGAGATTTTATGTTTCTTGCAATGAAAGACACTTTAATTAAGTTTTTACTGAGGTATTTTCGTGTGGGTTATTTTTTTTCGTTTTTTTTTTTTTTTGTAAATTTATCGACGTGATTGCCAATTACCCTTCGTCGTTATTCGAGATTTTTTGAAATTTATTCCCTAGCGCAATTGAATCCTCCTTCCGTCTCTCTCGCACTTTGTAATCAATAACACGTTTCAAAGACGCGCGATTCACGAACGAGGAATTCTCCCCTGTATCAGAGGCGCATGCTCTGAAATTCCCCCTTTATATCAAGGTCTCTTTCCTCCTGGGACGAAGAAACTGGATACGGACAGTGCGAGTACGCAAAAGTCATGAAAGACCGAGGACCGTTCTCTTTTTTTATTTAAAAAATTGGTTTCACGATTTTTAGAATTATTTTTTTAATTTTTCAATGAATTGAAATTTCTTTTATAAAGTATTAAATGTCTTTAAAATATTTATCTAACGTAATTTTCCTGCAAAAATGTTGAGCGGATTTCAAAGATTCTGCTTTTTGACATAAAATATAGATTTTGATCATTTTTTAGAATTATTCTTAAACTTTTGTACCTCTCTAACACTAAATCTGTTTTCACTATGTTTAAGTAATTTTTTTGCATGTTTTACCAAATTTCGTTTTAGAACTAAAAAAATTTAGTTTTATAATTTTCTAGAATTTTTTTTACATTTTTAGAAAAATATTATTGTTTTTTTGTATCTTTCTAACACTAAATCTATTTTAACTATTTTTAAGTACTTTTTATACATGTTTTACCAACGTACATCCTAAATTCTGTTTTTTTTATTTAAAAAATTGAGTTTTATAATTTTCTAGAATTTTTTTTACATTTTTAGAAAAATATTATTGTTTTTTTTGTATCTCTCTAACACTAAATCTGTTTTAACTATGTTTAAGTAATTTTTTGCATGTTTTACCAACATAGATTCTAAATTCCATTTTTTAATTTAAAAAATTGATTTTTATAATTTTCTAGAATTTTTTTTACATTTTTAGAAAACTATTATTGTGTTTTAGTACTTTCTCCTATAATTCTAGAATTTTTCTGTGAATGTTTTAGCCATTCCGACTCTCGTCAAAATATTAAAAAAAAAAAATTCGAAATCACGTTGCAACGACAGAAAGTACGTGCGGCTCCACGCAAGCGAGAGTAAAAAGCCTGATTCACACCTCGTTACATCAAGGTGTGTCGTAAGAGACAAATGCCATCCTCCTTCTTTGGTCGATCCCACAGTATTGGATTTTCAACTCGATTACCAAACAGAGTTTCCGAACCGAGAGAATTCCAACAACGAGTGACCTACATGTTTACACTTTTAGAGTCTCTGATTTTCGAGACTCCATCCGGAAAACAGGACGAGACCTGTTGAAAAAGGTTACAAGCGCACCAAAAGGAATTTCCTCTTTCCGGAGTCTCGGGCAAGTGCTCCGAAATCACTCAACAAGTTGTTCATCGTTCGCAAAAAATTGAACGAACTTTCAGAGCGAATTTTCTCACCATTTCATCACGTCACTTTGCAAACAAAAAAAAAATTTTCCCACTGAGAGAAATTAAAAAAAAAAATTTTTCAATGTACCTCGAAATAATTTTTTTCATCACGTCACTTTGTAAAAATAAAACAAAAAATAAACATTTTTTCTCATTCAGAGAAATTTAAAAAAAATTTTTTTTCAATGTACCTCGAAATAATTTTCGTTTCTCCAGGCGATGAGTCTTGCCGCCAATTCCCCGGAGTTGAAGCTCTCTCGTATTGCCTCGAAGCTTGGTGAGAGACGCGGATGAAAGACGAACTCGCTTGAAAACGGAAAAAAACACGTGTCAAAGAAATTGAGAACGAAGAGAGGGAGGGAGAGAGAGAAATAACGCGCGAAAGCTTTCTCGAAGCTCTGGAATTTCCATGCGACTCGCGGTTAACGAAAACGCTTTTTCTCCCGTGAGATACGAATGCGGAAAGAGACTGAGCGAGTGTAAAACGTTGAGAAGCGAAGATTAAAGCGCACTTTTATTCTTGAGCATGGAAAAAACAATGTGAATCTCGAAAGAAGAAAATCGTTTCGAAAAAGCTTTCGTCATGAGAAAAATGATGTCAGAATGCAATTTTTTTTTCTTTTGAAAAACGAGAAGTAATACGCGAGAAAACGCTGAACATGTTTCACGATAGAGTAGATTCTATTTCCACTCTTTTATTTATAAAAAAAACAATGTGAATCTCGAGAGAAAAGAATCGTTTCGAAAAAGCTTTCGTCATGAAAAAAATGATGTCAGAATGCAATTTTTTTTTCTTTTGAAAAACGAGAAGTAATACGCGAGAAA
>JAPYYX010001479.1:0-25087 GCA_030522605.1 Cremastinae sp. B BG-2022a | reverse complement strand
TAAATGAAAATTCAAGTCAATATGAAATTATATCTAGCTTTAGTTGTTCAGTTATTTTCTGTCACTTATACGAAATATACTAAAACTATTTCAATTTTTAAGATTGAACGAGATTTCATTGATTGAAATATTATTATTTGGATGTAAATGGTCTTTGATAGTTTTTTAAGGGGTTCAATGCGAACGAAGTCCCGGGTTAAAGCTAGTAATGATATATTTTTCGCAAAATATATTTTGATAAGGATATATTTTCCTAAAACATTTTTGGCTCGGATATTTTTACTCCGGATCATTTTTTAGTTCCGCTTATTTTATCGCGGATATTTTGTCCTGGGATCGAATATCGCATTGATATCGTATCTTTATGAAACTTAAAAAATATTGAAATTTCATTTCGCACACATAAACAATATCCATCAAGTTTTTCAGACAAAAAAATTAAGTTGGAGACGAAAAAGTTCCTTTAAAATGTTTTTAATAAATATTGCTGAAGCTAAATGACTATTTAGGAATCAACGATCAAAACAGCAATTTTTTTCTACCTCATACATAATTTTATACAAAAATGCAGAAAAAGCGAATTTTTCAGGTTTATGTAGAAACTCGTGAATTTGGCACAGGAATCCCTGTATATTTATAGATCTTTCGCATTGTAAATTCTAGACATAGTATAGGAATCGAGGGATTTTGCTATCTCTGAATATTCACGATGACAACGACGAGTATTGTAGCGACAAGAATGAAAAAGATGATGCATTGAATAGAGAAGAAAAAGGGCGAGATACTATACACTGAACGGGGCAAGAATCTCTGTGCAAAACGAGAATTCCCTTGTTCGCGAGCCTACCGCAACATCGTTACTCCTCGGCTTTTTGCTATCTACTTTTTTGCAACTCGTCCCACTTCATCGCTCGGAGTGAATTCAAGATTTTTGTCCTCACAGAGTAATTGAACGAAAAAAACTTTTTTTCAAAATTTCAACAGAGAATGTAGATTTATTTTTACGAATTTTCATCGTTTTTAAAATAAACTTTTTGAAAATACTTTAAGAAGGCAGGATGGACTAAAAAAATTTTGAGGTTATTTGAAAAAAAATATCGAATTATCGATTTTTATATGTATATAAGCCATGAATGAGAAGTATGACAAAATTTACGGAAAGCATTTTTTAAATTGAGAATAGAAAATTTTGTATGCTATAATAATGTATTTAGATATAAAAACGAAAACAAATGCCGAGAAAAAATAATGAATAAAAAGTGATATTATTGAAAAAAGAAAATATTAGTATAAAAAGAATTTGAAAAAAGAAATGGACATCGATTTTCGAATGTCATGCCCATCCCCACTCCTGGGGCCTAGAGGTACAAGCCCTCGAGGCACGGTATTGGACAAACACGGAAATGGTTTTTCCTATTTCAGTGGCTCACTCGACGAGTCGAAGGGCCTGAGGGTTTTGGGCAACCTGCGGTTCCTAATGCACGCCCATTTTCATTGAAAAACTTAGGGGGAACGCGTTCCACATACCGGAAACACCCATCATTTTTTAATTGTTTTATACGAACAATATATTTCATTTTTGTAAAATGTATGTATTTTTCAACCGTTCTCGTACAGATTCTATATTTTTACTCCATTTCTTATTCACTCCAAAACTCGATAATTAAAAAATGTCCTCTAATTTCAGAATATTTGAATTAATATATAGAAAGATTAACAGTGTGAATTACTATCAATTATATAATACTTCCTATAAGATAATACTTCCAAAGTGCAAATTCCATCCCAGGAGAACTTCGAAAATTGGAAACGATGAATAAAGAATGTATTAGGTGTATGACTTAATTTTTACAGATTCTTCATTATATTTATAAGTAAAAATTTGTAAAAACTAATTGGAAATCATACACCTAATAAAAAGCAATGATCATAAAAATTTCTAGTTGGGGTACTCGGATTTTCCTCATTCTCTCAATGAATAATCAACAATCCTTAAATATTTACATGAGTCAGGTGATTTTATACATGTTTTTAAAAGAAATTCCAACATTTTATTCCAAATTCTACTAAATTTAAATGAGCTTCGTTTCTACATTTCGTTAATATCGAAATAAAACAATACGAAAGAATCCAAGTTTATAAATAAATAAAATGTAAATAAAATCTCACCAGATTAAAAGCAGCAGAATATGTTCCAGTTTTTACGACGCGAGCAATCCATGTCATTGTACACGCTGAATCTTGAACGAAAACCCACGCTCTTGTCGAAATCGACACACGCGTTAACTTCGCTTTTTTCTACTTTTTTCTGCTTCGTAGCACTCTATGCGAAAATAATCCGGAAACGCGCACTCTGACATTTCCACATAAATAATATTCACTCGTTTGCCAAATAACACCCACGGTGAATTAGGGACCACGAGAATGGGGGAGAGCAGAGGATGAAGCGAGAAAGAGCAAAAGCGAGAAAAAGATAAAAAAAAGTGGTAAAAACCGCATGTCGATAAATTGTGGTGCATCTCCGCGAGAAGGCGTTACTGTTTCGACGCGTTGATCCGTATTTTACACAGGCAACCCCGCTTTCTTAACTTCCACCTGAAATACGAGTGCCGTGAGCTATAGCAGCCTCGTTAACACGCATTTCGTACAAATTGCATTAAAATCGTTATAGAGATTCAAAGCATTAGGTGTTAGTGCACCTCTTCATTAACACTTTGACATCTCTCGCTAGAGCCATTCGAACACTAATCATTTGCTTCTCATTTGTTTACCATACAAGTTATTAAATTCGCAATTCGTAATTTTTTATTATTAGCCTGAATGATTTTTTAATTAATGGATCACTTTCAGATCTACCTCTTTTTAATCAGCTATCTTTCATGTCACAATTCAATAAAAATTTCAACGCTCGCCTTTTGTTGAGCATCAACCATAATCGATAAACGTTTCGAGATATTGCATCAGATTCTACTCTTTCGAGTTTCTATAAAGAAAAAAAAACTGAAGAGAACAAGTTTTGATGTCTATTCCAATTTTTTCCCTTTGATGCTCTAGAAATGATAATCGTTTTTACTCCAACAGCTTTAATCATTCCAACTGCTAAAATTTTGTTTTTACCATAAACTATAAGAAAACAAATGAAGTTAGATCAAATCGGATCTTCTGTACTGTCTCAAGTTTCTGATGGTCAAGAACGTGCTCTTGGTACGCAATAAGTCAACAAATTTGAGTCCTCTACCTGACTAACGTCGTACATAAATTAGCAATTTACAGTAACTGAACCGAGTCAATTTTGAAAAGGTTTCAATGTCTGCGAAAACTTTCGTAATTCTCGGTAAAGTAAAAAAAAAACGAGAGCCAAGTTTTCAAGACTGCCAACATTTTCCCTCTCATGCTCGAAATAAAAAAAGCAAAAGAGGAACCTTCGTACACTTTCCAGATCGAACAACATCGAAGTATACATCCCAAACGCAATGTATATTCTTATATTTTTTTCGCGTAGAAATATTTACTGGTGTTGGGGGCGCAGAACGACGCGGGGGATGGCGGAGGAGAGGACCGGAGAGAGAACGGGGACTCCCCGTAGGACACTCGGAGTCTGTGTGCCCAATGAATACGAACGGTTGGATATGTTCAACGCGCGCTCGTGTGTGCGCGCGCACGCACACATTCGCGTCCGAGCGAATCGCGTGTGCGGAGCTTCGATTCGTACGCTTCAACTTGATGGTACGCTGCGAGTGTGTCTGTGGGTTTTATGAAGGTGGCGATGGGTGTATTGGTGACTCGAATACAGTGACAGTGTTTAGCTATAGCGGACGATCGTGTCAGGTCGCCGCTCCCCGAGAGATCACTGCCCTCTCGCGCACGAGCAAGGCCTTCGCTCGTTTTCACGATAGCAACGTGTATACGTGTGCTCACCAATACATTAACGACCTGTGCACCTATTTCAACGCGCACATCCTACTTTCGTCACACGCATACTCGCGTCCATGTATTTTTTGCAACTTCGAGTGTATTCGTCCGACATGCTTACAACATTACCGCACGGCATTGACCAACCAAATATCTTTGATCTCGGTGCTCTCCTTGCTATTCATTTTTCCATCATTGCGCTTGCCTGAATCTTATTTTACTCGAAATTATTCGTCAAATTGGGTTATTTTGATTCACGTTGGAATTTGATTCTTGCGAATGCAAGTTCGATCAGTGTTGAGTTGAATATGTTTATGCCTTGGTTTCCCTCGGGTAACGCATCAATACAATTATATGGTTTGTTGGAAAACATAATGAAAATCAGCGTTATAGTTGACGTTGGATGATGAATCCGTCATATAGTTAAATTGGAAATTCGGTGACAGACGTGGAATTTTGCTGGATGCGAAGTTTAACTTCAATGTCGTCGAGTTACTGCACGAATTCGACTAATCAAAAATGTTTGATCTCGATCGTCCTTTGCCATTCAGTTTCATATTATTCCATCTAAATTTTACTTGACTTCGAGTTTATGTTTATGCCTATCGCGTGATTTTATTTCATTTTAAGATGTTTTCGGGCATAAAGGCTAAAATTCTTTTCTTATTACATCGCTTTTGTATATACTTGATTTTAATCCAAGTTATTTATCGAGTAATTTCTACTATTTCTCAGAGATATTGTGAATTTCATGGAGTAAATATTTTTAAAATAATTCAATGCTTTTGCCGTATCGAAGAGCAACGTTAAAAGCACAAGCGATAGTCAATTAGCGACATCGAAAATTGGCTGTGCAGTGAAGTATAAAAAGCGTCATTTTTCGACCGGAAAAAAAAGAATGTCTCTATGCATGTGCAAGCTTTTCAACGACAGGTACGATTTTTTTTACAGTGAATTAATTGTGTAAGATTTTATCCAAATATAAATATAAACTTTTCTAGACATAAAAATTCTAAATATAATTTTAAACCTTAAAAACGTAACACACAAAATATTTCTGCACTTCTAAGAAATACTTGGTATTTATATTTATGGTTTAGGAAATATTTGAAAAATAATTCGATCCTCTGACACACGTCGAAGTGCAGCGTTAAAAGCACGACAACCGTCAATTAGTGGGATCGAAAATTCCCTGTGTATAGCCAAGGCTAAAAAAAGCTATATTCCGACCAGCTTAAAAAAAAAAACGAATTTCGCTACGTGTGAATTTGTCGGCGACAGGCAAGAAATTGGCAACTTCCTGGGAGGCCGATCGAACTCGTGTTTCGGGAGGTTAAAAAAATTCTACACCAATTATCAGTCGTCGTAACTAATCTCCAAAGCAATGGGATCAGCAAAGTGTATATAAAACTTATATAGATATATATACGTGTGTGCATGCCTATAGATATACAGAGAGTGAAGCTCGCACACATTTGTCGCCCTATTTCCGGCGAGCGAGATTCGCTCAGCAACAGAGCAAGGAGCTCGCTCGGCGGTGAAACCAGCGAGAGTGAAAAGAGGAAGAAAATATCGATATGAATAATCGACCCGCCGAGGAAAATTGAATTTTCTCAATGCACTAATTTCCTACATCGCGTTGTAAAAAACTTGGAAATAAATCAAAACCGTCAAATCAGAAATCCTTGAAAAAAAAAAAAACTGAAGATTGAATATTTTGGGAAAACTCAGACGCTCGGGGTCCTCGCGATACGCGGAAAAAAAAGGAAGCCCCGTTTTTTTCTTCTTATCTCTTGACCGCGGGAGCGAGAGGAAGAACAACGCCATGAGAGAGGAACGGGGCGAATGCGCGAATCGAACCGGTCGAGAGTCGACCTGCCCCCGTCCACGTCTGTATTTAAGGCTATACACGCTATATACATGTGTGTATATATGCACGTAAAACAGTTGGATATCGTTGTGCATCCGCGCACACAAATCCACAGGCTTACCGAAGCGGGTACATCGACGCACACTCACTATTTCCTGAACGCGAATAACCCCGAAAAAGAAATTGCGCGCGCGGCTGTGTGATGCCCGTACACACCGGGAGAGAATAGAGAATTCACTCTCTCTCACTCTCTCTCTCTCTTTCTCCCTGGCGAGCGTTTTTTTTTTCGCGGGCGGTCTACGTCTCGTCGAATTTTGCCCCCTCTGGTGGCCGCCAGCGGCGAGAGCATTCGCTCAAACCACGAGATCGCACACGAATGGTTCACCGTCTCTGTATGTATGGAATATATCCATGGTATACTCACACCTATGAGAGTTTCTTTTCGAAAAATCGTATCGGAGTCGATTTAACGGTTTTAACGTCCGAAGATCACGTATCGAATATGTTGATTTTGAGTTTTTTCAATATTTAGATCCGAGTATTTATTTGAGTTTAGCGGTAACGCAGCACTGCACGTATCAAACTATCAGTGGCGAAAAGATCGCGAATGTATAAAGTAAATGTGTGCGAAAGTGTACGACAGTAGCGAATTCTCACGGACACCGACGCACACGTTAATGCGCGCGCGCAAACGCGAGCCTGCTCTCCCGTCTCTCGTCGCGCGCAACACACGTGGCCCGGCTAGACAGATATTTGCGATACCGACGTTAATTAACGCGGCATGGAACTTGAATTTACAATAAATATGTAAAAAGTACCTTTCGGAGTACGATACATCGATATAATAATTAACCAGACGAAAAATCAAAGCTCTCGATTGATACCTAAAAGAAAAGGAATTTAGCGATAGACACGTATAACGTGTGTATTTGCAAAAGTGTACAGAGATAAACAGACAAAATGACGGAGCTCCGACCGCGTATATTCCTGTCGACAATGACTCCCTGACGTTCAATGTGACACACGCGATATCGCGTTGTTTCGAATTTTTCTCAAAACGCGAAAATTAGCGGACTCTAACACAGATGAGCGGGCGCACGTCGGTGTACGCGAAAAAAAAAAATATTGCTCCGAAGAGCCATCTGCTCAATAACATACTGAACTAAAATTGGCGAATGCGGCGGAGTTGAACGGATTTGACACGAACACTCGCGTACGCTACGCGATCGTTCACTGACACGCTAGATGAACGAACCCGCTCAATTCATGTATATATATATACATATATCTATATATACATTATATATATACATATATGTGTAAATGCCATTTTTCTTGTCTCCCCACTCTTCAGAATCTCGCGCCGGCGTTTCACAGCGGAGCGTCCGATCCGAACGCCTCGGATGCCTGCACCGAACTGCATCGGTCCCGCCATTGCTGCAACCACGCTAAGATTTCCGGAATGGGGCACGAAGGAGGGGAGGGAGCAGTTTTGTTGAATAATGGCGGACGACGCTCCACCGACATTTTCCCATTATCTGTACCATTTTCTTTATGAATCGAATTTTTTTGAATACCGAGCGCATCCCACTAAATTTTCGGATTATATCATGAATCTTTCAAATTAGCGAAAAAAACGTCAGATTATTGTCGATAGTAAATTAATAATCACGAGAAATTTTGAAAAACTGTACATCAAAAACGTTTCTCAAATGAATTATGATATTGAGACGAAAAAAATTGGAGCACTGTAAACGATGACGAAATATTTTCAAATATTTATCAAGACTAAAATTGCCAAAAAGATTTATAACGAAACACGATCTTATTCTCTATTAGCTCTTTCCGTACTGGTCAAGGGACTTTGACTGGAACGTTTATTACTCTCCGTTACCTTTATTTATATCTCATATGTATAATAATATATATATATTTATTTATTTATTTATATACCTATATATATATCGCATTCGTCGATATAGAATATATTAATATTTAATTTCATCTTTTTAAATATTTATTTCTCTTTGTTTCGCATAAATTAAGTAAATAAACTCTCAACTGTAGTTTTCTCTCGTTTTTTTTTGTTGATAAACAAAATATTTTACAAAAGTAAATATAGCGTTTGGCTATCGGGGAGCAATGATTGTTTCGGAGAAAGGCTTGCGAAGATAAATAGCACATGTGTACTCGTGCAACTTTGGTTTTAAGGCGCGTGACTCCTTTTTTTTTATTAATTATTAATTTATTCATCAAGTTTTCTCGACGAGACGCTTCATGACGTCGTCGTACGTGATCCGCGATACCTTCTCGGAGAACGAACGCTGACCGTATCGTTCATTATGTTACAATTTTCTACATCGATTCTTCGTATCCGATTAAATAATGTGACACGCATTTTTCAAAAATAGCGAAATAACATTGCATATGGCACGCATCTAATTATTTCCCGCCCCGATAACCTCATTAATAAATAAATAAATCGTCAAGGAAGTAAAGAAGAGAGGGGAGTAAAAGTACAATTGGTGTGCACGGAAAAAGGAGGAAGAAAAAAATGTTACAAAAATTCTGATAAAAGCAATCGTGCTAAAACAATGATCAAACATTTTGTCGCTCCGTTTCCGATTCGAGACAACGAAGCGCAAAGGGCTCAATCGTTAACGTTATTTATCTCATTTATTTCTCGCAGAGCCGTATTAAAAAAAAAATTTCGCTCATATCCTCTGACATTAGGGATATTTTCGATGCGCGGGAAACCGATTTAAATTATTTAAAAAATTAACGAAAAAAAAAAAAAAAAAATAGAAGAAATGCAACCTCGCCCGTCGAGCTTCGCGTCTATTATGATTCTTGAAAATCTCCCTACGAGTTCACTTTGATATTATTTATTTTCGTTAACCCGTTATCCATCATTCCCGGCCGAACGTAATTTTGTTTCTCTCGCAGATTCGTTTGATTCGAGTATTTGGTCGATAAAATCGATATCAGGACACGTCTACGGTAATGAGGATAATAAACTCGTCGTTGACAGGATTAATCGCAGCTTCGTACCGAAGTACCGAGAGAGGCAAAGATGGCGCAGTGGTATTTAATCGCTAGACTCGATGGTGCTTCGTGGCGTGAGGTTACAAGTGCGGACTCGGCGGTTGTTGCTCGTAAAACAGAACGTAAGCTTCGCTCGATACGACGGAACGTGCTGGCACCGTGGATACCCTGCTGTCGTTGTACTCGTGCCATTCACCCGAATAAGGATGCTTGCAGTAGGCTGTGTAATGTCCGGAATACGTTGTGCCCGAGTGATTGGCTACACCGTAAAGATTGTAAGTGCAGCCCTGTACACCGGGGGCGGCAAAGGCACTGAGATCCAGACCATTGAGTGGAAAGTCAACCAGCACGCTCAGCTTACCACGGAAACGCTCAGTCGGGGAAAAACGTTTCAAGTCTGTTCAAGTCTGTTAAGGAACTTGCAAGAAACGATAATTAATACTCTAAATAACAATAAAAAACGTAGACTAATTTGTAAAATACAATATACAAATAAAATTTATAAAAAGGATACGAATAACCAAGATCTTTGGGAATTTCTGAATGCTGAAACTCTTTGTACACTTTCGTCTCATCTGGCACTTGGAACACGTAGGTTTCTCGTCACCGTCGAGAGTCTCCGCTTTGGTGAAATGCTCGAGACACTGGTTCAACTTGACCGTGCCGAGTCTCATTGGTATAGGCAAACTGAGATCCCAGAACGGATCGAGGGTCACGGAGACATGATCGCAAGCCGTGCAGAGCAACGAAGAGCGCAATTGCCCGACGAAAACGTCCACTATCGTGCTGTCCTCGGTTCGGAGGTATCGTTTCCAACTCTCAGCGGCTTTCAGACTGTCCCTAAAAAAAGTTGAAAATAAATCAATTTTGTTAACAACTTTTCTAAATCTGGGCTCAGGATTTCTGTCGAAAAATTTTACATATAAAAACATCAACTTACGAGTAATGATCGGGTATGTCGGTGAGAATGGGCTGTGGTTTTACAGTGACTCGATTGACATCCTCGTGCAAGCCTTCCAGAAGGTATCGCAAAAATTCTTGCGCGTCCTGCTGACTAAAGCCCATAAATCGAGGTGCAAATCTTTGTATCTGCGACTTGAGCGCAGTTGTGTTTACAATGTGGTCACCGCTTGGCTCCCAGAGTTCTTGTATCACTTGGCCAAACGCTTTTATCAAAGCACCCTTCATGCTCGATGTTGTTGTGTTTATGTCCTGCAGATGTTGCTCGTTCAGCAGGTACTCCAGCAAAGGTCGTGTGTTGCTCAAACATTGAATTACACTGTTCATGAAACACTGCAAACACAAAATACAGTAATTATGCATTCACAGTATTATAATGCTTAATATCATGTATTTAAGGAGGAATTGGAGGTATTTTTAAAATGGTAAGAAAAAGTAAAAATTTTGTAGATTTTTTTGAAAACGGCTGAAAAATCCTTGGGCCAAATTTGAGAATGATTCACTGAATGGTTTTAAAGTTATAAACTTTTTAACTTTATTAAATTTGAGTTCTAAATATAAACAAAAAAGTACGATCTGCGTAAAATTTTTTTATATAAATCAAATTTTTGTAATATATTTCATATGGGTGCTCAATACTAATTCCAAACTTTGAAAGCACTTCACTTAATTTTTATATTTTACTTGTTTAAACGATGTTAATTGTTAAAATAGTTTTATTAATAATCAGACGTTGTAAATCGCTATTGTAGCTAATACAAAAAAAATCAGAACCCTTTCAAAAAGACTAGAAAGAAAAAAATTCATAAAATTTTCGTTCTGAATATACTTTTGACATGGAGTGTACCGACAATTCCTCCTCAAATATTGGCAAATTTTTAGTTTATCATAATTTTTTCATAAATTAGAAAATTTTGGAATGAAGATTAATTTTTTGCGAGTAATTTCTATAAAATTATGTTAAAAATGATCAATTAAAAAATGAAAATAACTTTACCGTGTTTCCAATGTTTCTTAATCCGTTCAGCCCATAACGTCCGTCCCTTCGAGACTGTGCTCTGCCTCTCGGTGTTCTCGAGTTCGAGCTTTCATCCTGAAGAATAAAAAATTATGTGAATTATTATCAAAAGTCGTATTCATCAACGAAACTGAACAACGGCGAAAGAAAACGATTAATTGACCGACAAAGACGTATAATTTGTCGTTTTTTTTCGGACGAAAAAAAAAGAAGAAATTACGTAATTTCCTGTTGGATAAAAAGTCGATTTGTAAATTGGTCGGTTCTATGGTCGTCAGTCAGATTTCCGGTTCACGTAATTCCGGTTTGGGCCGCGCGCTCGAAAGGTCCATTTGGTCGTTGTTAGTCGTGAAGGCGTGGAAATTTACGCACTATTATCAATTTCGGCAAATATTCTATTTTGTTTAGCGATTTAAAAACTCTGTTATTCACACACTACGAACGGAAGCTTATTTTTTCTATTATCTCGTTTTTTTTATTAATTTGCGAGCTTACACGAATGCAACAAAAAAATATATTTGTTACAGGCGAAACAAAAATTCACTCAAATATTTCCCAATTTTTCGATTGCAAATCATCGAAAATCATTATAAACATAATTTATTATTTAAAATATAATTTCTTTTGAAAATGTTTACTTTGAAATTTTAGGAATAATTCAAAAAATGAAAAAACATCAGTATCAAAGACTGTTGACGATTCTTTTGCAATGACAAATTGTGTTTTCTGTTAGTTTGTGAAATTAAAAAAAAAAGCGGCATTGAGAATGGCACTTCCGGTTTAGCGTTTGGGACTCACCTTGAAAATAGGGATTGTTGGCCACTGGACAGTGCTGTCTTTATTTTCGCTATCGTTAAGTACGGGTAATGAGTAAATGAGATTCCCGGGAGGTTTAAAATTGCCGGAAACTTTATATCGTCTCGAGCGAGTCTCAAGGGGCGCGGCGATGCCAAGAAAAAATGCGAAAGTCACGAAAAACGCTACCACGCTCCACGCGAACCACAAACCCCAATTTAATATTTGATCGAAAGCCAGTTTTAGGATCGTGATGCCTTATCGTTATTTTTTATGAAATTTCGTGTCATAAAATATTATTTTTGAATATGTAAATATTATTCTTCAGATTATCTGTAATTCACCAATTCTCTTATCGGATCAAAACATTTTTTCATATTTTTTTATCTCAAGAATTTTTATATCTAAACTTTCTGATGTTCAATATCTTTTTTTTTAATTTAAAATTTCATTTTATATTATTGATTAGAAGAAAGTAGAAGAAAACGTTATGTGTAAATTTTGGAACAAAATTGTTTTTCGTTTGGAGAATGTTAACGAACCAAAAGTTAGAAAAGTGGAAAATGTAGTTTCGAAGGCGCCGGAGATTCGTGACTCGAGAATGAACCGAACGAAAATTTTATTTTTTGAGATATTCGTTTTTTTTATGTAGAGTAAAAACGCGAGAGACGAGTGCGGGCTCGTTGTCGTTTCTTCGAGCGGGTCTATTAATAAAAGCCGGTGGTACGGGACGGTTCGCGGCACGACGTGTCGTCAACGAGCACACGACGACACCGGGACGGAAAGAGAGAAAGAACGAGCAAGAGTGTGATTTCGAAACTCGAGCGAAGAACCAAAAGTGTTTCATCGCATCGAGAGCCAAAGCTCGACGACTCTAACTCCTTTCGCACCGACATAAAATTTGCATCGTCGGAACGTGACAAAAAAGAAATTTTTCTCCCGAATTTTCCATTTTTTCGATACCCAATTCTTTATGATATACTTGATAGGTTTTTGAGATATACTTTTTATGTGCAATATATAAAATTTATAGAAAATTTTAATTTAATTAATTCAATTTATTACAATGGAGCAAATAAATTAACTTGATCCGTTTATTGATTCGTTACGTAATTATCAATCTGTATATTTTTGTATGGTAATTTTGTGGGAATATTGATCGTACTATCTTGATTTTGTTACGTTTCATGGACAATCAATTTTTTTTACTCCGTGGAAAAAAAAAAAATTTTTTCGCGATTTGAACATGAAAAGGTTGATTTTCGAGTAATAAGGGTAAACGACAGAAAAGATCGGAGTAGGAGACAAAAAAGATGACGTAGCGTACTCACGAGTTCGTCGTTTGAGGAAATTCTTTCCTCGAGACAAGGATCGTCTAATGCAAGAAAAATAAGGGTAAAATCGAAAAAAGTATAGAAAGCTGAACAAAAATCTTTAAAGATTTACTGAATGGTTTTCGATGGATATAAATCGATAAAATTATCATTGACTATCTGTATCTATACACGCAACTTATTTCTTGAGCTCTTGCTATGAGGGACAGATTTTTTAATGAAAGTTTTGTAACTTTGAAAAATAATATTACTCGTTGATAATAAAAATAATTTGATATTATGAGAATTGAATTGAAGAAAATTGAACGAATAATATTATGCAAAAGTGAAAATGAATCAGCACGATCGAAAAACTACAGCGACTTATTTTTCATTCAATCGCTTATTCTGAGATGCACAAACAAAGAATTTAATCACAAAGCGGATTTCATTGACAAGATTTTCTAAGAATGAAAGTTTCATACATTCAATAATTGATTTAGAGCCGCATTTTTATGAAAAGCAAGCAAGTTTTTATCTTTGAATACACAATAATTAGCAAAAATTCTGGCTGAATCCACGTGTTGTGTGCGCGAGTGAAAACCCTCGTGGATTTTGCGCCCAGGTAAGTTACGCGTATAGATAAATGTAACGCGCATCATGACACACTTCTTCCTTTCGATGAGGCTTCGTCGTTCCCTCGCGATTCACGCCACGAAAATCCAAGACGAAGCCACCGAATGCGTTTAATAATAGAACACTCGGAATTTCCACGTGCCGCTGTCCCTCTCCGCCCTCGACGACGCTCCCTCGATCCGCGTATATCAAATTTTTTAGTGCACTTATTATTTTCTGTGGTCGCGCTTCAAAATCTCGACGAACGCTTCGAGATGCACCACGGAGCGAAAACAAATATGTATTCGTATCTTACGTGAAAAATTTATTTCGTTTTTAAGATTCATTTGTCGAGACTGGTTTTTTCCTCCTTTTCGAATGATATTGTTTTTTTCAAAGCTTCAAAAAATGATGACAAAGTATAATGAATTGTCTGATAATCTGACGAGATCGATTGTTAGATTGTTTCATAAATTGTCATAATTTACTCCGAATTTATCAAGCATGATATTCGTGATCACGTATAATTGAGCTCTTGTCGAACCTTCGAATTGTAATTGTTCTTTCGCGTGCAAATTTTTTTTCGTCGTAGGCTCGAGAATTCGAGATAGGAGTGACACACTTTGATAAAATTTGTATCACAAAGATAAGTTTCGTCAGTGAGAACAGTGACCCCGATTCGGGAATGAAAAAGATCTATCGAAATTTACAAAATATATTCCCTAACGAAGAGGAATATGACGAAAAGGAAGAAGTGTGATTTTTCGAAAGAAAAAATCGAATATCATCCGACAAATAAAAATCCATCGACTTCCATCCCAAGGGTCCAAACCTCTCGGTACTACTCACGAGTTGATCGTTGAGTCCGCGATACGGATTCTGATGTACTCCGGCGGGTACGACGTTCGAGGAAGTAGCGCCGGAAGAAGAGGGAGAAGAAGATGACGACGAAGCGGCTGTAGAGGACGAGGAGGAAGCTCCGGAAAGGTCGTCGATAGTGGAATCGTTCCAAGCGTAAATAATTCTCCTGGATGGTCCTTTCTCAACGTCGTCGCTGCGACTCCCGGTCGATCTGACGCCATTTCTCAAGAGCGTACCGGATTCTTCGTAAACTCGCGAAATGTCCTCGTTCGAGTCAAACCCATTGACGGGCTCGTCGCCGTTCGTCAATGCTTTATCACCGAGGTCGCCATCCTCGTCGGTCCACGAGGTGGACTTGCTCGTCGTCCTGACCATCTGTCCGGCGTCGTTCGCGTCACCGAGCTGAGCGATTTTACCCTCGTTACCGATCTTTCTCGATGCTTCCACGATCCCGAGGTGATCCTCGCGATCCTGGACATTGTTGTTAGTCAGCAGCTCCGTGTTATCGTTGTTAGTGGGTATCTTAGTCCGCGTTAAAGCTTTGCGATGATTATCCGCGTCTGCACTACTATCAACAACAACACCACCGAGACCACCACCACCAACGCTCTCGTCACAGTTCGCTTGACTCGAATTTAATTTTCCCGGTTCCTCGACGCTTCTCAGCCTCGCGCAGGTCGATATAACCGGGCCGGTATCTCCGTTCTCGTTAGATCCTAGATTTTTAACCTCGGAATTCTTCGAGGACGGGGCTACGCTCGAAACGTTCGAATCGTCGCTGTGCGAGCGATCAGCGTACGAGGCCTCGGGAAGTTTAGTCTCGTTTTTGCGATTGTTCGCCTCGTTCGTCCACTCCCGCTCGCTGTGACGTTTGCGCTGGTGGTGATCGTTATGATTCTCTCTCGTTTCACCCTTCGATCTCTCTCTAACGTAACCGTCGTTCTCGCGCCGCGTCAAGTTTTTCTGTCCCTCGTCCTCGTCTCGTCTACCGTTAAGCTCACTCTGGAGCTGCTCCCCGTTCTGTCGTCTCCGTCTACGGCGCGTATCTAAATTACACTCGTCAAGGAGACTCCGATCGTTTCTCAATTCGTTGTTGTTGTCCAAGTCGATCCCGTCGCCGTTTATCGCGCCCAGACGAGCTTCCCCAGAGGTTTCCTCGCTCTTAACGCTATCGCGACCGACATCGCTGCTCGTCTCACGCTGATCTTTTCTCGATGAATCCTCGGGATCTAGCGTTACCTCGATTGTCGAAGATCCCGAATCCGTCTTGTTCGCATTGCCGGATGTCAGGCTGTTCCTCACGCTCGTCGGGGTCGTTCGGCGCTTCCCGACCTCGCGTCTGCTCGTCCAGTTGTTGCTCGTTGAATTCTGATTGTTGCTCGAACCGCTCGAGAGACCGATCCCCGACGATGTCTCGCTCGAGTACGATCTCTCGCGGCGATCCCGACAGGAATCGTACTCGTCCCCTCCGTGCAGCTCCGATATCAAGCTCGATGAGATTCCCGACGACGATGACCTCCAGCCGTTCGAATTTGACGATTTCGCACCGTGTATGTTCGGCACGTAATTACTCGGCGAATAAATCGCGTAGAGGTCCGCCGCTGTCGTTGCCAGGCTCTTCGACGTGTAGCTGACTCCTCGATCCCGCGATGCCGACGACGAGGACGAGCCCGTGGACGAAGATGCCGACGAGACCGAACCGTATCTGCTCGTCGAGGAAGCTCCGACGCTCGAACTCGACTCGTTGTACGAGACTGACCTGGCAAAAACAGAAAGTTTTCGAGTTTAGCAATCGCAGCTATTACCATCTCTCTTTTTCTATCTCTCTTCATCGCCATCTTCATTCGTCTGCAAGTCTTACGTATATGTGTTACAAAAACGCTCTCGTCTAATTCGGACTGGGAAAACTTTTTTTTCAAACCGTGAGTCAGTTGTTTGCGAGTATGCGCTTTTTTAATGCGCTTGACAATTTTTCGCCTCTCTTTCTATATACTTCAATCCACCATCTCGAATCATGCGGAATCTCGGATTTGAGTCACCAAAACGCCATCGATTCAGGTGCAGATTTTTTAATTTTACATTTTCTAATGAATGTGCAATTTTTAATTTTCTTCAATAACAATTTTCCCTATTTTTGCTTGCACAGTCAAAAGCTTTAATTTCTACGAATGCATCCTTTTTTTAAAAATACTTCGCTTTTATCGCGTTCGAGAATTCTCTTCCATTGTCAGTCCTCTATTTTGATCTGGCATCTTGAATTGCGTGGGATTCTGTATTGACGTTTTCAAGCTCGTGCCGATTTAGATTTTACGTTTTTTTTTGTATCCATGAATCTCTTGCAAGTGTGCGTTTTTTGCAAGAATGCGTCGCTTAATTCGACCCTGTACGAAAATATTCTTTCTCTCTATTTCTACCGGCCATTTTGAATCGTGTGATCCAATATCAGTTTTCTAGTGCGGATTTGACGTTTATGTTTTTGTTTGTTAGTTTACGTCACCCTTCAGGTGGTGTGGGTTGCTTTTTTTTGAATGCATGCGAGAATGCACCGAAACACTGCAACTCTCTCTCTCTCTTCTCTTCCTTTCTTCTTCCCCTCTACTAGCTCTGGGACGCCGGCCAAGGGCTCCTTCTCTCTCCTCGCCTCTTTTCGCGCTTTTCTTTCAACGTTATGCAATTTTTGCCAGCTTATCCTCGCTCTCGGCCTCTCAACTCGATCAATTCTCACATCTCCTGTATAACTGGCTGACAAGATCGCGCATCACGAAAAAAAAAAAATAAATTTCTTATCACAAAAAGGATTCAGTGCCCTTCGAACCATTATCGACAAATTCTTCAGTGAGAAAAATTGTGTCATTTCGTTACTCCATTTTGTGAAATTTCTGTGATTCAAATTTATTTATTTTTTTCTGTATTTAACAATTTTTCTTGAATTTGATTAATTTTTCATTGCAATTTTTTTTATTCAATACTCAGCTTTGTGTTATTGCGAATTTCAATATTGTATATTTTTTTGTCTTGAAGCGGTTCTGCGATATTTATTATGGCTTTTAGGAAATATTTGTCTCGTGATTGTTTGCATAATTCTTTGGTGAATCGATAAACATCGCGTAGATTTTGATTTCATTGAGTCTAGAGACGCGAGAGAACGCATACGTTGCAATCTTTTTTTACGTTTGAAACGAAATTTCAGAATTGGAAATGTGTGCCCGGAGTAAACTCAAGGACCCTTAACGTACAGCGAAGTGCTGGAGAGCTCTCCAAAAAGTGCCAAAGTGGAGCACAAACATTCCTGTCACTGCATACGTCCCACTCTCGACAGTTGGACTCTGTTTCAGATAAAACTTGAAACGAAGTTTTGTGTGTCGCGTGTGTTTGCATACAATTTGCGCCGAATCGACGTTTTCTTTTTCTTCATTTTTTTTTCGTTCTTATCAAATCTTGTTTCGTTCCCAGGGCATCGTATTTCGAAACTATGGAACGTAAAAATTGTCGAAATTTTTCGTCTAACGTTTTTTTCGATTTTTTCCGAGATAAAAAAATAATTTAGAATTCTCAATCCATTCATTCGTCATCAAAAATTTACGTTTTGATTTTATTTATATGATTTTTCGGTTTACTGTTTAATTTTTAACTTTACTTTTTGCTGGCATTATCTTAGAATTTATTTTCAAATCTGCCTGTACTGTGACTGCTAACCCGAAACGTTGGCCCTTATTTCTCCACTCGAGCGAGAGTTCGCCAGAGGTGAAAAGAAAAATCAAGTAGCGAGCGATACGCAGAAGGGAGATTTAAATCCCATCGTGTCTTTCCCTGAGCTAATACTCGCTCGACGAGTCCACTGATAATCTCGTTTCGAGCCAGATCTTTGTCCACTGGTGCTACGAGCTACAAGGGTCAAGACGAGAGAAATTATACGCCACAAAGCTATTGTCCCTTTGCACTCTTTACGACCTCTAAGGACTCTTTATAAATATATTACGATCCTTTGCACGAGATCCCTTTTCTATGAAAGCCTATTTAAAATGTTTTTTAATTCCATTACGGTCCAACGATGTGGACTATATTTTTTTGGGAAAGGCATATGAACTTTATTTTTTCATTTCCTCCTTTGAGACGTCCAAGGAATTCTTTTTAATGCCAATATTCTTTGCATCATTTCATATATGTTTCGAGTCTCTTTGAATTATTTCCAAATTCTATTACGTTCTAGCAATCTTTCAAGAAAATATCTTCATGAATAGGATGCGAATGAAATTTTTTTTTCAGTAGGTCAAAAATATTTTCAAAAACGAGTTCACGAGCTTGTTTTTTATTTTTATCGGAATAAAAATCGATCGGACTCGTTTTACGGTAATGCGATTGACTGAGCTTTGACCTAGACCACCCGTGGTGAGTCTTGGCAGGCTTTATTTTCTCTCCTCCTCGATGAAGTACTCTACAGAGCTTAGTTTCCCTCTCTTCGCTTCGCGACCCGTTTCTGGGCCACCTACTGCGGTCTGTCACGGGGAGATCCATCCGCACACGTTTCTATTCTCTTCCATTGGACTCTTCCATTTTTATCAATATTTTTAGTCTCCTTTATCTCTATATATCTTTAGTTCTTCCATATCTCTCTTTTCCTCCCAGTCTGCATGGCTCCTTAAGGTATTTCGATACAACGCGATGAAAAAATACACGGAAAGCACACGGAGAATTGAAAAATTATAAATATTTGATTAAACGTAGCAATAATCCTTTTTGATGTCAAATAATCAAATTTTTATTTAGACTATTACATAAAGTTTTAATTTTATTATTTTAATGAGAAAATCGAAATAAAATTTAATGGAAATTTCATCTAGATTTTCATTAACTTTGCCATTTCAAGACCTAAACTTTCCTAACACTCTATTTATACTTCATTATTAACGTCCTTTGTTTTTCGAATGTCTCACTTTATTCTGATAAGCAGTTTAGAGATCTTCTGCGTAAATAATTTAACATTTTAACTTGACCGCGTTGCGAATATTTTTGATTTGGCCGCAATTTTATTCTTCAACTTTTGAATTATTCGAATCAAAAGTTTTGTGGGACATTATAAATTCCATTCATTTATCTCTTCCATTTTTTCTACTGTTTGCTTTTTTTTCTTTCTACAATAGCCCAGCTTGTTGTCTCGTATCAGCGAATGCCTTGCCCCAACATCTCTCTCATTCATAGAAAAATTAGAAGGGTTACGCTTTTTACCCTCTCCATTTTTCTTTTTTTTCACTCTCTCTCGACACCAATGGTAATTGGATCATTGTTGAGCACCGGCGACAAACTTTTACAATAGACATCCGTCCAACCTCTTGTGTATTCGAGTTTTTTTTCTGGTTTCTCCCTTTCCCTTTCGCTCCCTCAGCATTCGTTTTCTCGATTACGGTACTAGACTTTTTACGGGCCCTGGCATTGAAATTCTGACCCTCGCGATTTGTTTTTTCACCTCTGGAACCAATTCGCCTGGTGCGAGTTTGCGAATTCATTAGTTGGAGGCAATCATCATCTTGATAAAAGGGAACATTCGTGGTAAATCAGGAAACGGGGCGTGATATTTTTTTTCAGGACTATCTAAATGTTTATTATAAAATCTAAATATTATCCTGAATGTGAACGTAATTGAATCTGGGTTCCAATTGTTGAAGCGTAGCAAATCGATCTGAATTCAAGTTCGATAAATTATCGCGATCTAGCTGTTGCCCTCGATTTCATTCACATGGTCTTCGATATAATGCAATAATGGATTTAGCACGTTTGTTTGTACTTGATTCAATTCGATTGAATACACCAAAAACCCACAAACTTCCGCTAAACGAAATTAAGGTGATGTTTGTGTACGTATGTTCAAATATGGTTAAAATGGCGACGACAACGATACAATAGTAATTATAATATTTGCGGTTTTCTATTGAATCTGCACCGTTGCGTTAGTTCGGGTTTCTGTCACTAGATGTTATAGCGTCGTATCTTAAGGGCAATGGCAACCACGTGACCACCCAGATTTCATAAATCAAGGATTTATCAATTAATAAATGAATTGTCATCAAAAATTGGACCAAAGTGCCGTTTTTTGGATCGAAAAGAATGTATCACTGCTTTTTTTAGCTGAATTTTGCAATATTGAGAGAGAAATCCGTCCAGAAAAAATTTCACTCGCACTGACCCCTTGTAATTTTTCTCGACCGATTTTTCCCTCAATATTGAAAAATTCAGCTCAAAAAAGCAGTGATACATTCTTTTCGATTCAAAGAACGGCGCTCTGGTTCAATTTTTGATGAGAATTCACTTATTAATTAGTAAATATGTTATTTCCGAAATCTAGTAACTTTTGGTTGCCATTGCTCTTAAGGTGTGTGATCATGATCCAAATTTCTGGTTATAAATGTGTCCGAGTTTTGGTAACAAAATTTTTTGATTGTGATATTTTCCAATTTCTGCCGGGAAATCACGGAAAACTTATCAATGAGGCTAAAAAATGTTATTATATGCGAGTTTTTTGTAATTTTACTGGACAAATTATCGGAATTTGAAGATTGAAAAATTTTCTCACTAGAACTCGGACACATTTATAACCAGAAACTCGGACCGTGTTCACACATCTTTAAGGGCAATGAAAACCACGTGACCACCCAGATTTCGTAAATTACGGATTTACCAATTAATAAATGAATTGTCATCAAAAATTGGAGCAGAGTTGGACCAAAATTGGTTTCCATTGCTCTTTAGATGCGTATGAACACGGTCAAAGTTTCTGGTTACAAATGTGTCCAAATTTTGGTAACAAAATTTTTCGATTACAATATTTTCCAATTTGAGCCGTAAAATCACACCTTTAGATCTCAATATAGTTTTTTCTGCAAATGTACAATTCTTTTGAAGAAAAGAGACTAGAAAGTTCCTTCTGTCGAATAGTTTCTCATGTAACGATTTCCTTATAGAAAAGCGACTATATATCAGGAAGGTGGGACTATATACCACTTCATTGGACGTAACACGACATAAGGTAGTTCTATAGATGCAGTGAAATCAATGAAGTTCGGCATATTTTATCTTTGTACGTTGTGGATTTTGAGTTTATTGAGAAATGTTATTGCAAATTGATTCAAGAGCAACATACTCAAAAATCAAAGTCATCGAACATGACCTTGAGTTGCTACGTACGTATGAAAAAGAAATCTTACAATTTTTTTGAAAAACTAAAGGAAACGTGTTCGGAGTACTAAAATGAGACATGCGAAATTTCAAGACGTTTCACCATCTAGAAGACAAGATATTTAGGATTGAAAATCGCAATATTCAACACGTGCTCCTATTAGAGAGAAATGAAAATTGCGATTTTTAACAATAAATATCTCAATATCTACGTCGTAAAGCCTCTCAAAATTTGATGCACGATCAAAGGCAAATTTTTAACAAAATTCTAATAAATGAAAAAACTATAGAACTATCTTAATCGCACCCTCTTCGACTTTATATTATACATTAGGCCACGTTCCCACATCAGATCCCAATAGGGAACAATCGAATCATAGATGTTTCTCTACGAAAGTATGCAATTTTCGAAGGAAAAAAAGGAGTACGTTGTTCTTTCATTAAAGACTAATGTCATTTTGTTCTTGTTTTTTCCTAGAATATTTAAAATTTCTGAGAAAATAATAAACCCGTTCTGTATCTCTCTCGCGCTCTTATGAGTCAAACGTGACTCTAAAAGTATGTGAACACGATCCAAGTTTCTGGTTATAAATGTGTCCAAGTTTTAGTTACAAAATTTTTTGATTGCAATATTTTAATCATTTGCGCCGTACAATCACGCAAAAATCGTATAAAATAACAATTTTGAGCCTCGTTGATAAGTTTTCCGTAATTTCGCAACGCAGAGATCTTGCAATTAGAAAACATTGCAATCGAAAAATGTTGTTATCAACACTTGGACATAGAAATTTGGATCGTGTTCGCACACACCTTGAAGTACACCAATATGTTGAAACGGCTTGTGCGCAATCTATCGTCAAATCTTTGGACTAATTCAGAAACCTTCACAGGTATATGTTGAGCGAGTGATCCCGGTTTTGTTATTGTATTTCGGAGTAATAGAAGTTTTCATGGTGGTGATGAACGTAAAGTACGGGTAATATCCAATAGGGCAATACCAATAATATCTAAGTATAGGCACTCACCTCACAGGTGAGTAGTATCCTCTTTTGAAAGTTTCCGAGGATGTATAACCGCGATATCCGGCGTTTGATGCCGAAGAGTAATAACCAGTGTTACGATCATTGCCGAGATTCGAAGGTGTCGTTGAACGGTAATTGGAGTATCTCGCGGTGGACGAACTGTTTGTACCGGAAGTGACGCTCGTGCCGCTCCCGGTGCTACCGGAATAACGTCGAGGTGGTGACAATGGCGACATCGAGTTCGTGCTGTATGAAACTGCAACTGCACCCGAATGACCACCACGGGGATAAGCCATTGCAGACTAATCCGTCACTATTCTTTCAGGCACTTTACTTCCCCTCTTTTCTTTCTTTCTCTTTTCCTCTTGTTCGTTACAATTTCACCTATCTCTATTTTTCTCTCTTTATCCGTCCACGATTGCTGAAAAATATCAAGATCCAACATCGTTAAAAATATAAAATCTCTGCACACATTAGGTTGAAATTCAAACCAAGGATGAATGATTGCAAACAAAAGCAACGACTCGTGAAAAAAGAACAAGAAATTATTTACTCAAATGACTTGAAACTCAATGACTCAGTTTTTTAAATTAAATGGATTTCGTGTGTATTTTATTACTTGAGACAAAATAGTTCACGGAATTACGAAATTTAGAGTAAAGCTAACAAATCGATTTTAAGATATATATGTGAAAAGATTTACAGCGAGGACATTTCGTTCTGACATCCTGTTTGCCGATAAATGTCGAATATTCGTGATGTGGGAGAGAAGAAAAAGGTTGGCTGCTTCGCGATTCCATCATCAATACTAATGCTATATATCTCAGGAAGGTCAATATAACATTTGAACGGGAATATCGGATAGCGCAACGCGCAATCCACTCTTATTTTTTCCTTATTTTCTTTTCGTTCGATAAAATACGTAACCCCGATACCTATTTAAGGAAACTACTTCATCGGAAACAACACATAGTGCGCTCGTTAGAATATTCACACTTGTTATTTGCGATCCCATAACTTGAGGATGTATGCCTAAAATATCGAATTTTACTTCAGAAATTATCGAAATTTTGTTCTCGTTTTTCTCACATTCCAAGTGGACTGAGCATTTAAGATGGCCCATCAGTAAATTAAAAAACCGCAGATTTTCGTCAAACTTCGCGGAATTGTTATTTAAGACATAACGAATAATCCCTCACAAGTTGAAGGGGGTCGCCGTGCAAATAATTGAAAAAAAGCTATTGGAAAATTGCTTTTTTTACATTGCTGTTATGGGAGTCCGTCGGAATTTTACCGGAAGTAAAAAAACATTTTGTGAAAAAAACTGGACATATTGTTGGAATTTTTAGAGCCACAAGATGAAATCTTGAACTTTCCAATGGTACCTGAATGGTGACCTTTTGAGAGATTTCGGTCAAATTATCGTCTAGAAAATTATATTTTATGATTCCTAACGCGTGTGAGATTTATGAAGGTGATAATAATTCTTCATTTTCATTTACATGTACGTTTGGTTAAAAGTTATGATATTTGGCATAAAATTTTGTGACGTCACGACTTTGACTAGCGATGTTACTGATGCCATCTTAAGTCCATTAGGAAAAGTTGTTCCAAATCTATTAAAGAAAAACATACTCAAATTTCAAATTGACCCTACGTAAAGTTTATTTGTTATATAATAAACAGAATCATAAAAATTGTTGTGTTCAGATTTTTGTAAAAAATTAATTGAAGCTTCTTTGGTGTTATATAAAAATGTGTGCAAAATTTTCACAGGCTTTACCAACCGAAAAATCAAGATACTCGTCGATAATATCGTGATATTTAACACGGGCTTCTTATATATAGAAGGTTGCGAAAAATGACGATTTTCAAGAATAAATATCTTGATTTTTCAGTCGGTAACAGTCCCTGAAATTTTACACAGTTGTACATATGACATCAAAGGATGTTTCTGCAAATTTTCAGCGAAATCTGAAGATAACTCTTCGATGCAAGGAATACCTCAAAGTGATGTTTATAAAAGTGTCCTACATCGTGTGAAATCGAACTTTGCTATTTTCTCTGAAAATGGACAATTTTCAAAGAACCACGTTGTTCTCTTCCTATGAAAAAATAATACCTATGATTCTCTTCTTTTTTTCTAAAGTATCAAAAATCTCGGAAAAAATAGCAAATCCGTTTTGCATCTGTCCCTCTCGCACTCGTGTAGGTTAAACATCACCTTAAACATTGAATTCTTTAAGTATGTTATACATTGAATTACGCCGCGTCGATTAAGAAAAAAGTATGCCTCGCCGTATTATTTATTAAAATAATTAATGTTTAAAGTCCCATTCACTCGCGTGTTATTTCAACAGGAAGTGGATCAGATTGTAATTATTTGCAAAAATTTCGCACGTTTGAGAGTTAAGGAGGAATTATACCTATTTTTAAAATAGTAAGAAAAAGTTCAAATTTTGTAGACGTGTTTGGAAACGGCTAAAAAATCCTTGTGCCAAATTTG
>JAPYYX010001476.1:0-31012 GCA_030522605.1 Cremastinae sp. B BG-2022a | reverse complement strand
TCGGCAGGCTAACACGCTCTGCCCTTGCCGCCACTCGCACTCCCTCGCTCGGGTCGTACCGTGCTGCCCTCTCGGCTCTCGCGCGGTACTACCACAACAAAGTCTGTGATAATTCTGGAGTTAAAACAAAATCTTACTTTATCCTTATTGACCTACCGGTATCTGAATCTTACTTTGCAATAAAATAAAAACAAGAACTGCTACATACATTTGATTACTTACGCCATCAGTTATGGTATGAGTGAACCCAAACATCGAAGCACATAACCTCTCATTAAAATACACGATCTGTTTGTTATTCACCATGGCATCAAAATTACTATTACGCCAAAATATTTATTTAATCGGAGATGTTGAAACTCAGATTATCGGAAATAAATTGCCATCCAAATTACAAGTGTTGAAAGTTTTTTTTTATCATATACGAATTCTCAATTTGAAATTACGTGAAAGTGCTAAAATCTGCATTTCTGAGGTTAAAGTATTTTGGCAAAAAGCTCAGCTGCCAACTAAGAGAAATGATCATTGCATAGATCAGTTGTTAAAAATATATGAACAATATCAGCGTCTTCAGAAAAATGTAAACAGAGAGTCCAATAAAACCAAAGAAGACGAATTCAAATCTTCCTTGTCGAATTTATTCGATATTGCCCATGCCAGTGCTCTGCAAGCGGTTAATGAAAATATAAAAATGTTTTTGACTAATCAAAGGAAAGATGGTAGAGTGGGCTTCATAGCTGACATTGAGTCTGAACATAATGAACAAGCGCTGAGACTTGAGGATGAATTTTTACAATTACGTCAAAATAAAAGAAGAAAGAACTCGAGATGGTAAGTTATTTAAAAATACTTTACGAACTTTAATGTATTAATTAAATATGAGATTGCATGTCAACTTGAATAACGAACTTTGTTTTATATGTTTCTTATGTTTATTGAATAGATGAAGTCGTAGAGAGTTTACATCAAGCAGTGAAGTCGAAACAGTAAACACGTTGAGTGAAACAGCAGTATCATCGGTTTCGAATTTTTCCGATGAACTGATGAGAACTACACCACGGCAAGAACTAAAAACAATCACGAGGGACAAAAAATATCCTAGGTGATAAATTGGCAGCGGTATTTAATCATTGTAAATTAAGTGACCGCAACGCTGTCCGATTGATTTTAACATTATGTTCATTGTTAAATATCGACGAAAATTCATTAATAGTAAACAGATCATCAATTCACCGAATCAGAGAAAAACTTCGCGAGGAAAAGTGAAACAAGCTAAAGAACTTTTAAAAAACGAAGATTTATAGGCAGAACAATATCTCTGCTCGATATTGTTATACAGATTGGATATTGTTTTTTTGCATTGTTGAATAGACAAATTTTGAGCAGGGGTGTTGTTCTGCCGATTTAAATGTTGGTGTCCTACATTGATATGGAAAAATTTTAAGAATGTCAACTGGAAAGAATAAAGAACGACTACCAGTTGTATTAAATTTTGGAAAAATGGAAATATATTAGCGATTCCAGTACTAGATAGCAGTACAGGACAGTCTCGGGTGGATGCAATGTTCGACGTTATTGTCGATTGAGGGATTTCTACCAGTATTAAAGCCATTTGCTGTGATGGTACTTCGGTGAATCTAGGGTTAAAGATAGGAGCTTCAGTCATACTTGAACAAATACTCAAGAAAAATCTACTGTATTTACCCTGCAGACATTACATATTTGAACTCATTCTCAGGGATGTTTTTGAATTAAAAATACATTTAACCTCACATCCTGATGTACCATTATTTAAAAAATGTCGAGATAATTAGACAAAAATCGATACTAGTCAATATTCTACCAGTATTGAAAGGCTTTTATGTGCTAAGAAAATTACAGAACCACATTGAAGGTATTTATGAATTTGTTCAAGAGCAACTTGGTTCCGAAAAATCAAGAGAAAACTACACAGAACTTTTACAGCTTGTTCAGATATTTTCAGTAAAGTTCCCCGCAATGAAGTCAAATTCAGAAAATTGGGCGCTTTCCATCATGATAGGTGGATGTCGAAAGTCATTTATGCTCTAAAAATATTGTTATTCAGTGAGCAATTCAAAACTATTGCAAAATTGAAAAAATCTATTCCTGAAATTTGTGTTATCATTGCTAGAGTATACATGCATATATCAAAGCATGGTTCACGTGTTCTTTGGCATCTGAAGCTCCAAGCAATGATTAATCATTTTTAAAAGAACTTATTGATTTTATAAAGTAACAGATGCTAAAATATCTGAAGCGGAATAAAAAAAATGTCGTCCCTATATACCGCAAGCACGAAAACCGACTTGCGGTATATACCATTTTTTCTCAAGGTCTTGACCATTGGTTTGACCTTTGACATTTGACCATTGGTCAAAAAAGAAATAAAAAACCAAATAGATCAAGTTTTTGTACCGTATTATCTAGTCTTTGATCGAAGGATTTGATGAAATATTAATTTTTGAAAAAATGGTCGGCGGTTGAAAGTGACAGTCTAAATTTCTTCGAAAAAATCACTTCGTTTTCCTCGATATAAAAAAACAATGCATCGAAAAAAAAATCCTTCGATCAAGGACTGCATTTTGATATAAAAAAAGTGTGCATCAAAAGGTCAAGTAAATCGATCGACTCGTTTTAAGATATCGTGGTCACCGATATTGACTGAGTTGTTTTGAGAAAATTCTGACTAGACGTAAACCCTTGAAGGGTTCATAATAAAAAAATTATGAAACATAGTTAAAAATATACCTTTCACTGTGAAACAAAAAACAGAGCGAAACCTGCAATCGTTACCCCAAAAAAAATCACAAAAATTCGACTTTTTTTCGGCCGACGACAAGATGTAAAACTCCTTAATTCATTTTTTATTTGAATTTTTGTTTAAATAATGTGTTTTTAAATCACCAAAAGTATAATGTTCTTAGCATCAAAGTAAAGATTATTTAATATTAAATTTTATTAAATTTTGAAATAATATTGACAATTTTCACCAAATTTTTGGGGTACCTCATTTTTCTCCTACTTACCCTATATATTTTTATATACATAATTTCTATCATAAAAGGCGCGCAAATCGGAAAACTTTCATAAACGTGTAAGCATCGATACACATTTCTTTCATAAGATTAAAAAACGTAATGGCATCGCCACATTTTTTGTATCAAATATAGGATTTATACTATATAACATAAATTATTATATATTAATTAATTATTTAATAAACAGACTTCGAAATGTAATAGAAATTAAAATAATCGAAAAAAAGGAATAAAATGTCTTGAACCGCATCAGCTACCACAGGCGTCGCACACATCGCAGATATATGCCGCAAATGGGTGCGCGTGTTGACCACGCGCATCGTCCGGAGTGTCGCCACTATCGCAATTTCCGCTCCTTTCGTGGCCTCTCCACGTTCGGACCAAGCGGTGTCTCTTCCGATTTGTCAAAATGGTAAGAAAGTACACGTCCGTGATCAGTGTTAAGATTATCCATTTGAATCCGCGTTTTTTTAACAACCGACGACGTGAATCTGTTATTTACTCGTGATAAGGAATACTGGATTGTTTTTTAAACATCATATTTATTCGCAGGGTATCGACATCAACCATAAACATGATCGCAAAGTGCGGCGAACGGAGCCCAAGTCTCAGGACGTCTATCTCCGTCTCCTTGTCAAAGTAAGTATTTTTTAACAATTATTTCTAATCTCCAATCGTTTAATTAGACTCAACCAGCAATTTGGCATGTTAATAGTGTAATTGAAACGTTGTTTGCATTAGTTTGTTGTTACATCGTAAGAATTATAGGTTATGTACGGTTCACGAAGGGACCACGCGATAAACTTTGTGTCCCCCTTTCTAACCATTCTTAGCTTTCATTATACGGTATTTAAAAATCAAAGTCATATTTAAGCTCAATCATCCATGGAAATTTTACTGTAATTTTCTTTGGATAGATAGAGTTTTTTAAGGAAATGAAGTAATATATTGCCCCCCTTCAAATGAACACTCATATGTGACTTGTTTACATCAAGATCTTCACCACTTTGAAGATCGGTGTGAATCTGTTTTTCACTTTCTTCATGCTCATGCAGCTGAAATGATTTGTAACAAACAGTATTTTGCGAACTGCACTCTGTGCCAGAGTTTTTGAAGAAACTGGTCCAATTTGAATGTTCGCTAGATAAATGTGTGACTTTCCTATTCTGACATGCAGGATATATCTAGTTTGTCAATTATTATGGTCAATACAGTAAGATTTAGCACACTCCAAGACATTTTCATTCATCTTTTAACTAAGTTACTAATTATTCATTGCTATTGATTTCCAGTTGTATCGCTTTTTGGCTAGACGCACAAATTCCAAATTCAACAAGATTATCCTGAAGCGTCTGTTCATGAGTAAGATAAATCGTCCACCAATCTCGCTGGCTCGCGTTACCAGGTTCATGAAGAAACCGAATCGTGAAAACTGCATTGCTGTCGTTGTTGGAACCATCACAGATGACGCCAGGATCTTCACAGTTCCCAAAATGACAGTCAGTACAAATACTCTAATTATTCTAATCAGTTTCAAATAAATATCGCATCATCTAAATCAGATGTCATTTGAATATTTTTTAATTTCTAATTATTTATTAGGTGTGCGCTCTGCGAGTAACTGAGAAAGCTCGAGGTCGCATTTTGAAAGCTGGTGGAGAAATCATAACCTTCGATCAGCTGGCTCTGAGAGCACCAACCGGAGCAAAGACGGTTTTGATGCAAGGACGCCGCAAAGCGCGCGAAGCCGTGAAACACTTCGGTCCAGCACCGGGTGTGCCGCACTCCCACACGAAGCCGTTGGTCCGCTCCAAGGGACGCAAATTCGAGAGAGCGAGAGGCCGCAGGCGCAGCTGTGGTTACAAGAAGTAGACACGATACCATCGAAAAATCTGCTTCATTGCTCATTGTTCCATCGAACAGAGATTTTTATTCCTACTCTTTTTCGCATTGCTTTTATGCGATCCTCACCTTTGAATATCAAACACTTCGACGGGTCTGTGTATGCGAAATTATCATTGGGAAAATGAATGATGAAACTCATGATTTTTAGACTCTTTTTTTTTTCAATCATTTTTAAAAAAATTACACCTTTCCCTCTTCGGTTCACTATTTGGTCTCCTGCTTCATGCAGCGTAAAAATGAATTTGTCGCATCGTCATTTCGTTTTCTTTCAGTTGAAGAATATTCTGAATAATATGAATTTTCAATTAATCGATAAATTATTACTTGTTCGGTCGGAGCGATTGGTGTCTCGCCGTTTCCTTCGGAGTCCTCGGGCTTCTCCTCGTCGTCGGATCCACCATCGTCCATGCAACTCACCTCAGGAAAATATAATTTGGCTTCCTCAATCGCCGTTTCTGGATTTTCACTCACGTGGTACGGTCCAATTCCAGCGAAGGTTAGAAAAGCTTCCGAGCCGATTTTTTTCACAACACTGACAAATGCCTCGTACCTGCAATCAAAGTTCTATTTATTTTCTTTGATTCGTATCTTCTATATATACATTTTTAAAACTCTCACCCGGTCTTTCCCTCGAAATTCTCGTCGAATTCTTCGATGTTCGTTGCTATGAGTTTTGCCTCTGGGGGTTTGTCTCTCTCGAATATGCCGAAATTCACAACTTCCGATTCATAAATCTCCAGTACCATTTTTAACTCGTGACGTCTCGTGCTATCGTACTTGAATACTATTATTGGTGGTTTCACCGACTTATCCTCGTACTAAAAAAATCAGAAAAATCGTTCCGAAGCGTTTTATTTTTTTAAGGATGAAGTGGAGATACGATCCCTGAGAAAAGTAACTTTTTCATAATGAATTGTTAAAATTTAGTCTTCGTTTTTTTGTTAGAGAGTTGAAATTTTGTATTATGTTATTTACAATGACACTCGATAGTTTGCTATCGGTTAATTAACAATTTTCATATTACTTATTGTTTAACCAATTAAAATCAAAAATTTTTGACAAAATTGGTTAAACATTTTTTATATTTACTGATAGTAGAAAGGAAATATCAACAGATCCTCATCACTTTAATCAATATTTACGTACTTTTAGAGAGGGAAATTCGTTTTATTATCATATAAGTGGATAATTTCTTAAAAACTTTTTAGTACAAGTTGATAAAATTTGGCTAAAAGATTCGTTAATATTTAAACATCCTGAGAAAAAATTTACAAGTAACCACTACCGTTTTTTTTCAATATTTATAACTTATTATAATTTCGAATACGTAAAATTCAATTTGTTGTAACTTTTAAACGATTTAGTGAATTGAGTTCAAATTTGCACAAAAGTATTAGAATTCTATTAACAATGACTGGTCAAATGTTCAGATTTTTGCTACCGTTTCGAATTATCTCCCGTACATTTAATTATAGTTTGATAAAATAAAAAATGAAATAATTCGTACCGGAAATGTGGTATCGACGTATTTTCGAAATATAACGCGAAATATAGTGGCTTTGCTGCGTGAATTAGGCGGAGCCCAGACGACAGGAAATTCGGTACTCTGCGCATCGCTCGGTTGAAAAGCCGGACGATGACGTTCAGCGAAACTTGAAAGACGGATTCATCGTTTCGTAAATACAAAAATTATTATTATTATTGGAAAAAAAAATAAAAAACGAACCATCCTTCTACTAGTTGATCTTCCAGAGGTGGAAGTCTTGCTTCTTCGAACAGCAGGCTGAGAAGATATTTTTCAACATCCATTTCCGGTTTCTTCTCGTTCACTTTCAGTCTCATGAACATGCATCTTCCATCCATCAGCAATTTTTTTGCATTTTCATTTATCTCCCAGTCAGACTGATCAAATGTAAAGTTTTTTAAAATTTATAATTATTGTATTAAGGTGTTTCGGTACAGAAGCGACTGTGATCAGAATGTAATATAATGTTGTCAGGAAGAAAGAGTAATCACAACCACGTGACCACCCAGATTTCGTAGGTCCCGGATGTCTCTCTCAGAATCGAATAATTAAAGTAGAAATAGAAAAAATTACAGTATATTCCTTTCGATCCCAAGAATTTGCTTCTGGTCCAAATTTTCATGAGAATTTACTGATTGATTAATAAAAACATGAACAAAAGGTCGGAAAACAGCTTTCTGGTGGGAGACGCGCCCGTTGTTTGTTTATTTTGTTATTAATCAATACGTGAATTCTCATGAAAATTTGGACCAAATGCAAATTCTTGAGATCGAAAAGAATATAATGTAATTCTTTCAAGCTTAATTATTCGATTTTGAGTAAGAAATCCGGGATCTACGAAATCTGCGTGGTCACGTGGTTGTGATTACTCTTTTTAAAAATGTTCACCTACATAGTTTTTGAGTTATCGAAAGAGAAAATTGTCCAATTTCTATGAATATATATAGTTATAGACTCCATGCATAAGAACGAACGAATGTTTTTTTTTAATAACTCAATACCTACGTAGATGAATATTTTTTGGGAATTTATATCCGTTTATTTAATAATAAAGAACATTCTTTCCATTTTTTATTCAATTCTGATCATTTTTCGATTTCCTATCTGTTCTATGTGTTACTCTCTTGTGTCGTCTACTATCTGTACCGAAACCCTTTAAAATGAAAGTAATGTAGAAGGAAGAATTCTTTTGCCAGACCTCGATAAAAATTTTGGATATTGTATCCTCGTCCAAACGCTTTCGTAGTTCTTGACAAATTGTGTAATTCCCGGGCAAAATGTCATCGACGAGTTCGCAGTAAGGAGGACTCGCAATTTTTTCGCGCTTGTGTCCCTCTGCGTCTTTGAATACCCAAGGATAAAGAAGAAGAAGCGTCTCGTCCTGCAGTGTCGTCGTGTAATGGAGCATTTCTGCTTCATATTTTGCTCTTATCTCAGCCTCTATATCATTTTTCGCATTTTATTTTGCATGTTAAAATTAAAATTTTTGTTCACAAAAAGTTTTTATTCGACAAGATATATTCAGTTGATTGCAAATACGACCTTTTTGTGCTTTCTTTTCGACTTCTTTGGCAGTTCTCTCCTCTTCGAGGATCTTCATTCTCTTTTCCTCCTCGGGACTTCTTTCGTTGACCGGAATACAAAATCTGTCAATGGTGCAAAAATCAGGTAATATCGTTGACGCGATTAATTTTGTAAGAATGAAAATTGTTACTCGTGAGGCTCATCGTTTAGTACCCTCCGCAATTCGTCGGTGAGCATCCTCTGAAGCTCTGGACAATACGCTCCGAACATCAGATTTACCATGTGTCCATTCTGTTTGAAAACATATACGAATATTATTTTTCATCCTTTTATAGAGCAATATATGGAGTTGAATATAAAATTTTATTATAGAACTTTACGTGAATAAACATCCAGGTGGGTTCGCTTTTTCCTCGAAATCTTTCCAGAGCGCGAATGTTGTCACATCTTGCCTGTAAGTATGCGTGGAAAATACGATTCTGTTTGTTAATATGATAATTTCACATACTTGATATAGGGTAAGGGAGGCAAAATGGAGTACCTCAAAAATTTGGTGAAAATTTCGAATATTTCCAAAATTGATAAAATTTAATATGAAATAGTTTTTTACTTGCTGAGAACATTACGTTTGGTGGTTTAAAAGCACATTTAAACAAAAATTAAAATTAAAAATCAATTAACATAGAAGATCGAAGAACATTTTCTTTGGTAGTGAAACACATTTAAACGAAAATTGAAATAAATCGTCAATTAATTACTTGGAATAAGATGTCAAAACTAATAATAAGTTAAGAAATTATAAAAAAAATGTTTTTCTTACTTTTTGGAGGGGTACTCCCCCATATTGTCCGCTGAAAAAAGTTTTTTTTCACATGGCTGCTGAATATTTTATTCCTTTCCTTTAATGTTTAAAAAACAAAACATTCAACATACTTAAACCCTTGGAATCGTAATGTTTTCTCAAGTACTTCATTTTGCCTCCTTCCCCTACCATACACATGTGTTTGAGAATATTTCAAAAATAAAATAAAATTATTTCAATCTTACCGTAACGTAGCTCAATGCGTCACCGCCAATTTCCATCTTGATTTTTTTCAAAATGCTTATCATTCCGCTGCACGGGCCGCTCCATTCCGAATAGACATCAGCCACTGAAAAATTCGTTTCATGTACGCTTTACTATTTATGATTGAAGAAAAGATGAAAATTGAAAGCACAAAAATACAAGCTCACCGATTAGTCCCTTTCTATCCAAGATTTTCGCCCACTCCTCGTCAGTCGAGACTTCCGTCTGCAGGGCAGCCGGAGTGTTTTTTTTCGCCATCCTCCTGCCCTTCGATAAGCCACCCTATTTTATACAAAATACAACAATACATTACGAAAAACAAGAAGGGATTAAAATAAGAATTAAAATTTCCTCATTTTCAAACAATTCACTATTTAAAATAATAAATATCTAAATCGTAATTTCAACCCTGGTCTTAAAATAATATTTGATAATTTGCGATTTTCATTCCTCCCATTGATATAAATAAAATAACACTATACGCGAGTTTTAATAAAATAAAAAATCGCACCCCTCGTTTTCGAAGCATATTTCACTGAATAATAATTTGCTCCTTTTTGAAAGAGAATGCGTATTTCGGTACCGAGGAGTTCTCTTCATTCACTGAATATACCACATGGGTAATCGGTTTTGGGAACGAAAAGACGAAACGATACGAGAACCGCAATACTTGTCCTAATATCGAAACTGATTTGAGCGTGCAAAGCTCCTTCTTCTTCCTCTTATATACAAATTTTGATATATAGCATCGTGACGGGGAGGGTCGGAGAATGAGAAACGGAGGCAGCAGCAGGAAAAGCACGCGAGACACATTGTGCACGAGTTAACATTACTACCAGATTGTACCGACAATCTTTTCGAATCGAGTCACCAGTCGAGCCACGATAATTATAGTTCACCGTTATCGCCCATTCCGTAATCTATATGCAACGAAAATCGAAACGAGCCTCCCTCATTATTGTTATCATTATTCCTAACGACAAACAACAAAACTTTTACCATCCATCGTATATTCGTCGGTATCGATTAATTTATTAACTGCCATCGATTCTGGAAAATTTATCATAAATATGCATATAAGTATATAATGAGCATTAAAGTACAGACCTGGCGATCCTTTTCATGAATTTTGCAATATTTATTCAAGTAGAAACATCGGATTTTTCTCCTCTGTATATATATTTTGTAATTCGATCTCTATTTATTCAGGACATGCTCGCACTCGAAGAGATTGTGCTCAATGGAGATCGAAAAATTGAGGTATTCCTTGCGTAAAAGAGTTTTCTTTAGATTTCACTGAAAATTCGCAGAAACATTATTTGATGTCATATATGTATGACATTGCTTAATTTGCTTAATATTATATAATATAATAATTGAAATTGCTTAAAATTTCCGGGACTGTTACCGACTGAAAAAACAAAATATTTTTTTTTTAATTTTTTCAAATTTTTTTTTTCGAAGTTAGTTAGTTCGTCTTCCTTTTGTATAAGTTTTAGTTTTAATAACGATGTGCCCTTCCGGAACCGCATATGCTATTGTCCTTTCCAGCATTCCTTTTCCAGTATTTTTCTTTTTCCATTAATTTTTTTTTTATTTTCTTTGCATTTAAAATTTTTTTCTTTTATTATCTTTAAATTTATATTTTTAAATTTAAATTTCTTTTTCTTTAAATCAATTTGTTCTTTAAAATCGTCATTTTTCGCAACCTTCCATAAGAGCTCGTGTTAAATATTGCGATATTAACGACGAGTATCTCGATTTTTTTGGTCGGTAAAGCATGTTGAAATTTTGCAACGAACAGATTTTAATATAACATCAAAGAAGCTGCAATACATTTTTTAAAATAAAATCATGATTTTCTTTATTATACTGTTTTGTTTATTATTTTATTATTTTGTTTATTTGCAAAAACTTTTTCTAATGGTCTTAAATTCTCAGTCCACTTGGAATATTAGAAAAAACAAGAACAAAATTTCGATATCTCCCCTCACGCGAGGAATACTTCAATCTCGTTCATCTGTTATGATTCATCATGCATTATATTTTTTCATTAGTAAAATTATATCAAATGGATGCACGATATATAATTTTATGCTTTCATTTATTCAGGCTCGTTTAAAAAAAGTTTTGCTAATGGGTCTAAGAGAAGAAACGATCCGACGATCGTCGTATCGAGTTTTGCGGAAAAATAAATGTCATTGGACACGGAAGAGTTTAAGATAATTGTGGTGCAATTTGTGAGTCGCTGTTTTGAGAAATATTGTAAACTGGATGTAAAAGTAATTAACTTTGTCGAAGTAATTTGTCAAGGAGCACGCGAGAGGGAAAGATACAAGAGCGGTCGTTCGCAGTCCTTGACTAAATTTGCTCTACGTACTTAACGTGTGTACTTTTACGTTTTGTTTTCGCTACTATGCGGAGGGCAAACTGAACATTTCATCATATTTCTCTTCTCCTTTTGATGGGTCAACCTCATTAAAACTGATTCACGATCTCGTGCGTACTCGAGGAGACTCCTTAAATTCATTCACGAAGGTATACAATGTGTATTTCGATATATCGTTACCTCGTTTTTCATCTCTATATTTCTAATTGTTTATACATTTGTTATTTATTAATTATTTAATTATTTTCTATTACAACAACCTTGAGTTTACCCTGCACACCCTGTTCGGGTTTTCACAGCTTTTTATGCCTTTCATTGCCTTCATTTTCGTGCCTTTCGTTTTACCCATACGTATTTTGCCTTCATATTCGCCCTTTACTAGGTATTTCGAAGTTGTCAAACCTCGAAATTTCTAGAAAAAGCCACCTCCCGCTCAGCGTTGACCGGTCAGTCAGTGCGAGCTAAGCGTTCACCCATCCAAGTATTGGTCGCGCCCAATGTCGCTTAACTTGTGGGTCCGCCGAAACTCGGCACCGACCACGGGTCCACTACTAGGCTTATATTATTTTTCTATTATTATAAATATTTATCTGTTTATTATATTATAGCAGTTATTAACACATTAAGCAAGTTGATGCAAATCTTCATAATTTTACATTTCTTGCCAGTGAAATTTTTTTCACAATTTTATTGGTACAGAAAAAGGAACAAAAACGAACGATATATAGAACGTGTCGCTTTTATTGTTCGATCCAAGTCGCGTGTACTCCAAGACATTTCTCGTTCGCTTTTTGACAATTCTAATAATAACTCGATTGCTTCGAGGGTGACAAATTAACGGAATCTAATGGGAATTAATTGATGAGACTCTCAAGAACAGTGTCGGTAAAAATTTAACAAATTTTACGAGTACTTTTGTAATAATTATTTGCCATTTCAGAAAATTACTACATCGTCAAATTTAATCAAAATAATTATATAATTTTTCAATTCCCTCATATGCTTCGTTCCTTACATAAATTTTGCTCTATATTCTGACATCGTGAAAGCGTACATTAAATTAAACGAGGCGGTACTCATTCGAATTAGGTTGAAACACGATGCACTCCTCGTCCAAATTTTCAAGTATCGACGCCGATCGTCAAATAGTTGAAATTTATTCCGCAAATACATTTTCTGGATTCTCGGTAAATATACGGACGTACACTATACGTATAGCGATATATTTAGATATAGTGTTGAAAAAGAGTTCATATAAATGGATAAAAATAAAGTTGGCGAGGATTCGGATATAAATATGTATCGATTGTGTGCACACATGCATCAAATATAAGGAGATGCGGGTATATGGGTGAAGGGCTGACTTACTCTCTGCGCGATAAAAAATTGTCTCCTCTTTGCCACTCTGCACCTCTCTCAAAAATCCTCTCAGGAGGCTTGCCCTTGGATCAGTCTAGTATTTTTCACACAAAAGAGCAAACATTGTCCCGTTGCCCAGGATACTTTACCGATCAATTTTCGTTACTGAATTCGCATCTTTTCAACCTGCTTCCTCTGCACCTCCTCTATATATATATATATATTATTATACACTTAAATGAACACATATATAGATATAAATATGTGTACATCATACTATATTCATTATTTTTTGTACATTGTCAATTACTTATTTCTATTGATTTATTTATTTTTACATATTTAAAATACTATATAAGTATATGTAATTATTTTGTAATTCTCGTAATCGAAGTAACAACGATTCAAAAAATATATAAAAAATAACAGAGCATTTTAGTAACGATCTATTTTTATAAATTATCAACCTTCGAGATTAAAAGTTCTCGGTAAAAGAAAATTATTCAGTGTTGATATCATCACGGTGCTGATATCAAAAAACGAGCCGGTCAAATTGTAATGGCGATTTAAATTTTACTGGAAATTGAATAATATATATCTTCTAAATAATCGTTTTATTATTTCAAACCAAATTTTGCAATTGATTTTTATGAATTCAATAATGACGAATAATATATTGTTTCAATAATATTAATAGTTATTCGCGTTAGTTTTCGTAAGTTAGATGAAGTCGATCTTGAAAAAATATCGTCTGTAAAGCGATTTGCTTGTTGTGGGAGAGAGTGTACTATCAGCTGTCTTCGAATATTGACAGGTGGAACAAAAATGGCCGAGAATGGGTTTGGATCAGACGTTGGTTCAGAGGAAAATCTCGCTACCGATGCTATTAACTTGGATATCGAAGAGGTTTGTTTATTAAATTATCAAAGAACTGTATTAGCATCTATTCGCTACACTATGGAAATTCCCCAATGAAAAAATGACACCTCAAATTCTAATAGAGCGACAACTCTACATTGTAGAGGTTAACATCCACCCATTTTTTGAACCTAAACAAAACACTTTCCGACACATGTCAAAACACACTAATGATTGTGAGAAATTTGAAAATAATTTTATTCATTTCTATTGTAAAATTAATTGTCATTTACATTTTTTAAATTTTTCGTCTAAAATTTCATAGCAAATGGATAGAAATATTTACAAAGTAGTTTTGAAATATATCTTGAGTTTTGAGGAATTGACAATTGACAATGTTTATTGAAATTTTGAAATTCTATATAAGTAGATGACATTCAACAAAACATCAAAGAGAAAACCTTGTCACCGACTCAAGAATTCATACAAAACATCTTTTGAAATATACAAGATGTAGAAAATACTGAACTTTTCGATTATGCTGTATTTCAGATTCATTCGTACCTTAAAATTGCTGTTGGTTCCCATTGAAAAAAATTTATAGCATGAATAACAATATGAATTAGCATTGGAAATAGAACTGCGCAACATATTTCTGAACCCATTTCTATAATACGCAACGGTGCAACAATAATTGAACAATTTGTTATATTCAATTATTTCCTTTAAGCCTGACAATATTATTCTCAGGAATTAGTAAAATTACTTATAGTATATTTGCTCAGATAAATAGAAACACATTCTGATTTAACGAAACAAGTAATTTCATTATGCTTGTTAAAATTTGAATGGGACATTACTTGATCATTACATATTCTTTTTGTCGCTTGCGTCTATTCAATTCTTAACACTACTTATTATTTATAATCTGAAAATCTGATTATTTATAATCTGATTATACTACAAATGATTCTATGTTGATTGAGCTCATAATTCTTTATTCTTAAATTTTGTACTGATAACTAAAACTAATTTTTGATTTTGTACACTCGACTAGATACAACCAGCTATAAGTTTCTAAACTTACTAAAATTGCAGTTTGTTACAATTTCATACATTAAACGTTTAATCAATTTTTCTTTTTTTAACCGCAGCTCGATGACGCGGAATATGCAATTCCTGCGGTAGATGAAGTACCAACGTTGGAGAGTATCCTCACGGAGCCCGATTGCGGTTCACTATCCGGAACAGATGACGACGCCCTGGGAGGGATTTCGGTCGAAAAATTTGGAGGCAGCGAAACGGCCAGCGTCGGTAGTTTGCTTTCCCTCAATTCCTTGAATAAGAGTCCTAGACCATTGCAATTGCCACCAAATGGAGCCATTCTCAGGCACGTCATTCTCAGAGGAATATCCGCACAGATAGTGTCGGCAAGTGTAGGTCCTTTCATTCCATTTTTACATCTACATAATATATTGCATATCAAATATTTTTTCCACGTATAACATAAGAAAACTCGATTGATATGGAATTAGGAAAGAGTAAACGCGGGTTTAGCGAGTGCGGTGGCAGCTGGTGGGAATATGCTGGTGATTGGAACAAGTCACGGCCTTGTTCTTGGATTCGATGCGAGCCAAACCTTGAGATGGTGCGACCAAGAAGCGCGACATCAAGGATCAGTCTCGGCCCTCGGTTTTAATCACGATGGGACAAGACTCCTCGCAGGTTTCGCTCGAGGACACATTCTCATGATCGACAGCTCAAACGGCAAAGTTCTGAGAACTCTGACCGAGGTTCATCCGCCAGGGACAGCTGTTCTTCATGTGAAAGTAAGAAAAAAGTGCCTTTCCATTATTTTAAATTCGTTGGACAAAGCGTAACCGATCGTCTGGCTAGTTCACAGATTCGCCAACTCTCGCTTTATGCAGCGACAGCGGAGGTTCCGTCTTCGAGCTCAGTTTCACTCGAGTTATGGGAGTTCGAGGATGCGACAGCAAATGCTTGTTCAGCGGTGCTCATGGTGAAGTTTGTACCCTCGAGCCGCTTCTCCTCAATCATCTTCCGAGCCATCCATTAAAAAATTACACTCTCGTCGCTCTGGCGACTCTCTCCGGGGTTATCGTCGTTTGCATAAGGCCCAGAACGAGAGTTATTCCTACACACGCATTGACCGGGACCTGCATCGCTCCGCCTCAGGTCTCCTGGCAATTGGTAGTAATTCAAACAGCCGATGCGTCAAGAGTCATTGATCCGGTCCTCGCGGTAGCGAGAGATACGACCGTGTACTTTTATCAGGTATTTTATTCCATTTGTATTTCAACACAATTTATTGCCCCGGACTTTCTCTGGGAAATGAGTCTTGACTAGACTTCGAATCGCAAACGCTGTTATGGAAATGCAGAATGAATTTTAGCGACCAAAAATTTTCATTCACAGGTGTGCACGGAAGGAAGTTCCCGAGTGAGACTCTCGACTCTTCGGAGAGTCGCTCTTTCTTACACAATTAGCAATCTCAGGTGGTTGAATGCACGATCGCTCGCGATCCTTGACACGCAGGAACGCTTGCATTTATTAGATGTAAGGACACTGGACAATCTTGAAACGTTGGATATGAGTCGAGTGGGCATCTCTTATTCTTCGAGCCACTTCAAAGGACTCTCAACGGGAGGAAATGTCTCCAAAGTAAATTGATATTCAATATCAAATTGCATTTTATATTAAAAATATGTATATCATACATTTTCGCTGATTTTTCGCAGTCTTTTCTAAAATATCCTTAATTGAAGAACAATTTTATTGTAGTATGGACGAAATTGATGACGTAGTTTTGAACCTTCTAAAATTAGGAGAAGAAAGTGTACTAACTAAATTTTTTCTCTTCAGGCTATGGCTCTTGCAGGCGAACGTGCTTGTTATAATACGGTTATAACATTTGGATCACAATTACTGTTACTCGGTACTAAAAGTTTACACGCCGTTTGTATAAGAACGTGGACTGAGAGATTACGACACTTGACGATGCAGGTATAATTTTTTAAATCAGAGTAAACATTTTCTGAATAAAATGATAATGATGAATTTTCCTCAGCGACGATTTTCCGAAGCTCTGGCGCTTGGTCTCACGTTTTACCAGGACAAAGGGAAAGCCGTGGTCGGGTTGCACGGCTCGAAGCAACGAAGAAAGCAAATCGCACGAGACAAAGTGTGTCAGGTCCTCATTCAGTACATGGATGAATTGAACGAATGCTCGATCGATGATAGCAATAACTGTGAGATTGTCACGACGTGCTTGGATTACTGTATAAAATTGGAAAACACGGAGTTACTTTTCGGAAGATTGTGGGATCTCGTCTCGGAATCGGAGAGTCTAAAGTCATGTTATCTTCGAGGACTGGAAGTTCCTTTGCTCGATGGTAGTCTTCCTCCGCGATTACCGCCACTGATAGCCCAACATCTGGTGTCTCTGTACGAGCACGAAGAACGAATGGAATCTTTAGAATCTATCGTGGTTCTCCTCGAAGTCGACTGCTTGGATATCCACCAGGTTTGCCTGCACTTTTGATAATAATAATGTAGATACGCATTATAGCTCAAATGTTGGTTATACGTTTCTAAATTTTTTTCTCTTCCTTTTATTGTAACAATATTTTGTTCCGAGCTATCCTTAAACTACTTCGATTCGTACTTATTTTATTTACGTATCTTTAGTCATTGATTAAGTATATCGTTGACTGTATATTGATGCAAACTGGTGATCGATGCATTCGAAGAGGGGAAAAAAATTTATTAAAGATAAATTTACAGGTAACAACTATTTGCCGACAGCGTTGTCTATGGGAGGCACTGATCCATCTACAAACGTCGGCCCTCGGTGATTTTACCGCTCCGATCCATCAGCTTGTTCCTCTTTTACAAAATTTTATGACGAATGCAACGTGGAAAGAGAGTCTCTCGCGTGATTGCATAAGACTTGGGAATGCTCTTCTAGTGTACGCTAGTTGTTGTCTTGCTGGACGTGGATTTCCTCGGGGTGAGCTAGCGGACGGTCTTCCTCAACGCGCCAAAGGGGAAGTCCTCAGAGCGCTTCTGTCTCAACATTCGAGTCTCGCCAGTGATTCTGAGAGACAGTATCCTTATCTTCGGACCTTCCTGAGGTTCGATGCTCGCGGTTTTCTCGATGTCATAGCGATTGCTTTTCAAGAGACTGAATTCAGAACGGAAATGGGTCTGCGACAGCGTCAGAGACTCATCGACATTCTTTTGGACATCGTAATACCGACGACACCTCTCAGTCCCGAGAATCCGGATTATCTGAGCAACGATCAAAAAGCGACCGTTCTCGTTTTCGTCGCGAACGAAGTTGCTGAGGAAAATGTAACTCTGGAGCAAAACGTTCTCAATAGATTAATCGAGGTCCTAACGAGCGACACCTCCCATTTTACCGATGGAGGCTCCAGTGCGACAAGAGATCGCAGAATCGAGCGAGAGAATGCAATTCTGAAATTATTGCACGCGAAGAAACTTCTCGGTATTACGGACAACATGCTGTTAAATCTTGCTCAGAGAGCCAATTTGTAAGTTCATATCCTTCATGCGAATGTGATCTCTCCATGTGTTTTTGTCTCTCTAAAATCAATATTCTATCAATAAATAGCCTGTTAATTGGGTGCTTTTTAATTTTAGTTTACGAGTCGCGGAGTTACTGTACAGTGCTCGGGACGATTGGACAGCGGTCTGTCGTTGCTTCATCGCGGATACATCCAGACACAACGAAATGTGGACGTGGCTCGAGAATTTACCTTCGACAACCTTCCAAAATGTTGTCTCGTTTCATGTATCATCCCTTGTAAAAATTGACGTGACGAGGTTCGCCTCGCTTATAGCTGCCAAAGCTTCGACGAGAGTTGTTAAACAAATTCTTGAAAGAGTTAGCAACGACAGTAGCCTTCTCGAGTATCAACTTCTCTCGGCGCTGCACAATATTACCAACTGCCGAGAGGAGGACGAGGATGACGACGACGAGGACAAGAAGCACCAACTTAGCACCGAACAGCTTGAAAATTTACTCTCACTCATGTGCCAGCACGAACCTAACAGAGTTGTAGCTCATATGAATTCCCATCACGGTTGTCGTCTCGACGAGGCTCTGAATATTGTCCGCGAGAGAGGTCACTCCGAAGCCGAGGCCGTTATGCTTGAAAAACTAGGGAATTATCAAGAAGCGTTCGATCTTCTTCTCGCACGACTCCACCAGCGACTACAAATGGTAATAAGTTTTTATCGAGAGGGCAATGCTGATGAATTAAATTCATTGTTCAGATCAAATAAAATTTATCAAATTTTCAGTTTCATTGTGAAGACATTGCGGATGACGATGCGGTAAGATCGACGATACAGCTCTCCGGTCTGTGTCGTAGATCCGCTGGGAATCTCGATTGGATGCCGCTCGTTGAGGCGGTTCTGCAACCACAGTCTGAGAAAAATAATCCAAGAGGTTACTACTGATATTACATACAGTTTAATTATGTATCATGTTAATTTTTTATATCAGCTTATATATTTTTGACAGTATGAGGCAAGCTGAAAATGATTCTTGTTTATTTTATTTTTATATTTGTTACCGTTAAAACTAAAGCTTACTGAATTGTTTACAGTGGAGAGGTTACGAGGAAAGTTGCTGAAAATAGTTCTGGAGACGTTGAGCGGGACGACAGCGCTCTCGACGGTTCTAGAACAAATTCTGAAACATCCTTTAGCAACGAGTGGCACGATAGGCGACATAAGGCAGCTGCTGACAGGGGTTTTGACGCATTCTCGGTACGAGCAGGTCCTCGTCGAGACAACCGCAAACTTAGTCAGTCTCGAGCTACACAGCAGTCTCAAAAAGTCATTAAGAGAGGCCGGTCGGGCGTACGCAAGCCAATCACAAATCTGTCCAATATGTCGAAAAATATTGATCCAGTGTCCCGATTACACAATCCTCTTCGGATGCGGACACGTTTATCATGTAACGTGCCTCGGGGAGTCTAACTTTTGTCTCAAATGTCGAAACGAAAAAGGATGGGCTCCCATCGCGAGCAATTCGAACCAAGTTCCAAGACCAAGACCGCCAGTGAGTAACGTTTCTTTTACTTTGGAACTTTGGAATGAAATATCTTTCAAACTGCACAGTGAATCGTTTTCTTATTTTAGCAGGGAAATTGAATATACATAATATCGTAAAGAATGTGTAGAAATTTTTAGCTGTTTTTTTTATTTCTCGAAAAAGAATATATGGGTCATTCCATGTCAAATCACCGAATTTTAAAGTTGTATTTTTTGATTTGGTGAAATTTTTTGTGATTTTGTACGTATCAAAATATGTCTAACCCTGTATTTTGAGCCCTTAATTTTCAAAAGCCTCGTAGTTATAAAGTTTTGAAAATCGCAAAAAAATAACGACATGGTAATTTTTTAGTATTCATATCTCCTAATGAAATTATGGTAGTTACGTTTGTTCGGTCGCTATTTTTTCCGTTTTGAAATGTAGTTTTTGGAAAAACATAAAAATCAAAAATTTTTTGTTTCACTGCTATCTTATCTTTTCACTTGAATTTTGAGTTTTTTTTGAGAATCGACATTTTTTATTTTCTCGAAGACTATAAAAAAATTCTTGTGGAATCAAATATCTTCGATTTTTAAACCCACTATTTCACATTTTTTAAATCATAAATTCGAGTTTGTTGTGAACTAAAATTTTTTTTACTAAAATATCTTTTTTCTCGATTTTGTTGTTACAGGAAAGAAGACCAATTTTGCCACCGGCATTCATGCGTCGGAGAGATTTGACGTTGAGGGTCGGGGCGCCAACGGTGCTGCCCGATCTTGAGGGTATTTTTTAATCTAGTCGTTTCCCCCTCAACCGAAGAACAATAATTTCATGATGATCGTTCATCACTCGTATGATCGAGATTAGATGAAGCTCACGGGGGATAAGTAATCGAAAGAAGGGTGCTCTCTGGAGTTCCTCAGATCCAGAAAACTCGTCTCAACTATTTTCCAATAGTAGCATTTCTCGATACTCCAGTTGTTAAACTTTACGACGTATTTGTATAATTGTAAAATAGTATTATTATAAGACCTAACGAGGGCTTTCCTTCGCAGGTTAAATATTATGACGATTTGAGCTCGCAATGACAGCGACGTAAATTCGTCTCCCTCTCTGTATCATAATTAGTATAAATAATTATTGTTTCTATATGAAGAAATTTCCTTCGATCTATCGATAAATATTATAGAAGAAATGTTTATTATGAGAGACAAACGAAGAGAAATGTATGGATGAGCGATGGACAAAAATAAATTGTGACGTACGAGAATAGTCTCGTAAAAGTGAAGTGGAAAACAAATTGGCTTTTCGTTTCCCGTGCAATTAGCAATTGGGGTGTTAGCTACGACCTTGTGCTCGATGATCTCAAGTTAATCGCGTTTTTTTTTCTAGTATTGAGAGTTATGAACACCGGCTTTCTTGGAGCATTCTCGGCTAGTACTCGTATCGAATCGACAGGTTCTTCGGCTAATAATTCGCCAGTGAGAAGTTTCGAGAGGAAAACAAACGCATCGAGATTCTCTTTCGAATCGTTTAATGTGTTCGTCGATGGTAAAAGCTCCGTGTTCGCGACGAATTCGTCTACTGCGGTCGAAAGCTCCGCGAGATGTGGACTCGTTTTGCATATAACTAGACATTGCTGTACCTGTAAACAAACGAATCGTCCCTCTGATGAGTTCGATAGAAACGAAAAATCAATAATTCTGTAAAATGACTTTTCAAGGTTGGATTCTTCAGTTCGTTCTTAGAATTGTTGAGAGAAGTACCTTGTCGTCGCAACGTTCGAGACTGTCCAAAATTAGAGAAATTTCTTGATAAATGTTGTAACCTCTCGATACATAATCCTGATCGTATATGACTGAGCCTATCTGTAGAGAAACTTTTACTGAAGCTGCTTCTTTTTTAATTCTGCTTAGTAAATGAGTCAACGGCATTCCAGCGACCGTTCGACTTTCCACGCGAATCCCAGCGTATTTTTTTACTGCCTGTTCCAATTAATAATTAATTTTTGTTTAACGCCTCTTTCATTTTCATTTTTACGATATTTAAGGATGTACAGAACCTTTTTAAAAAATCATAAAAAATTACTGAAATTTTGGCACATTATTTGTTTAAAATTGGTTTGTTTTTTGGGAATGTTTAAAAATTCCACTCCAAATCTGGAAATGATCGACTGAATGGTTCAAAAGATATTTAATTCTCAAGTCGTTCCAATTTCACGTTGTCTCTAATGGAAAATTCATAAATTTGCTGTTAAAAATGATTTAAAATATTTTTTAATATTTTTTTCTACAATTGCCACATATCAACGATGTTAAAAACCAAGTTTAAACAAGTTTGTCTGATATTTTTGTTTTTTAATTGTTCAAACAATAAATAATATGAAAATTGTAAAAAACGCTAGGAAAGTATCGAGTATCATTGTAAATAACATATCACAAAATTTCAATTTTTTAACAAATAACAAAAAACAAAGGTTCAATTTTAACAATTCATTATGAAAATGTCACTTTTGTTAAGGATTTTACGTCCTTAAGAAAAAGAAAAATGATAATCTACATGCTTGTTAACGTGGAGCCAAGAAAGAGTGATTCGTTCGACGAAATTTTTTATTTTCTCTTTGTCACCTATTCCAAGGTCAGACAGACTCACGAGAGATTGAAGTTTGTATGTAAGGTCTCTCGACAATTCGTTGAAGTAGCGAAGTTTCGTTTCTAACCGGCATTCAATATTTTTCACTTGACAAGCTTCCATCTGAAGAATTTCCATCTAAAAGTTAAAATTCCGAGTCTAATGAATAATTATACACAATATTTCAGTGGTATTGAAAATATCCAAAATCCAAGTTTAAATTTTTGGGTAACTCGAATTTAAACGATTCGTCAGCTGAGCTGAACATTGATAAAAATTAAATAACGGATCAATCGATTAAAATATTTTTACGTTCTTCTCGAGCGTATCGACCAAACTGCAACCGGAAATGTTAATATTTTGGAGTAGATATGTGTCGGAAACTTCATTTTCTTCATTAGGTATGTTTTCAATGTTATTCATGGTTAAAGGATTATCCGCCATAATACTGAGCAAGATTGAAACAAAAAACAAAAGAAACGAGCCAACGATGTCTTGACCGTATACCGATCCGCCCTTCATTTTTCATTCCAATGTAGAAAAAAAAATTTACTGATTCCATCTCGTACAGTATTTGCAATTTTATTATTGATTTTATCAGGACGAAGGTGACGCAACGAATGAAAAACATTTTTTCTCATTGCTATTTTTTCTTTCATTTGTATTTTTTTCTTCTTTTCATCTCTTTTGTTTTATTTTAACGATTCACCATCGGTTAATCATCATATAATATACATACATGTGTGTTTATGTGTTGTTCGTTTTAAAATGCAACTAATGAGGTTAATGGCGGTTCGGGTAGTCTCGTTGAAGAAATAATAAATTGCCCGTTTATTATTGAAACTCCATTTTGCTGTGTCTTCATTTTCTTTCTTTCTCGAAAAAAATCGTGAGATTAGTCGAGGTTGACTCGCGTTATTCCCAGATTTTTATTAATCCGATACATTTTTTTATCGAGTAACAACCCTGACGACAGTTCCAAAGCCTTATAATACAATATGTATTGTAATTGTAACAACGATGATCAAGGCCACGTATCTCAGTAATTGATGTCCATTCTTAAAATTATCACGAGAATAATATGAACGAAACGGAAACGTTGACGTAAAAAGAACACAAAAAAAAGCCGAGACACGTTTCATCGTAATTTGTAAATTTTTTCAGATTTATATATAAAAGAGGAGGAAAAAGAAGAATAAAAATGAAAAGAATAATTTCCGAGTGACGAACATCGAGCTCTCCAGGAATGATCGGAGGGCTAGAAATGTCACGGGTGTTCGTCCTCTTCAATCACTATTCAATTATTTATAATAATAATAATATAATATATATGTATATATTTGTGTAACTTTTTGGCTAGTTATTAATTCGTAGAATAGTTAATAACGAGGTATCATCAATCGCACGAAATACAGCGAAATCGAGTTGCTTCGATTTCTCATTTTTCTTAATTCTTCTTCTGTTTTTATTCTAGTTTTCTTTAGCAGCGAAAAAAATAAGATTGGAAAATCAATCTCATCGTTTTCGTATTATTTATCGGTTTCGCGCATTCTCGGACAAAATCCGGAAGGACGAATATATATGGAAGTAAAAATTGTGTCTCCGGGTAATTCGCTCGAAAATCGTGTTTATCTTCTTATTTTCCTCTTCGCCTATTTTTCATCAACTTACAGTCGTACTTAAATGCTATGGCTCTTTAAGTTAGAATTATGCTTGGGCCTCTTGGCGTCGGCGATTCTCTCTCTCTCCCTCGCACTTTCTCATGTACACTCGATTTATCTTCTCTCTCTTTTCTAACTACCGTAACGCCTAACTCACTTTACTTTTTTCTTGTATATATTCATAAACGCTATTAAATTATAAATTATTTCAGGCAAGTCTCACAAGTTTGCCAATTAATTTCTACGCTTAGGGATTTTATTTTTACAAACATTCGACGTGTCGTACAATCCGAAATGATGGACCTTCAAAATTAATTACGTTGCATAATTGAAAAATAAAAAATAAAATAATAACTTGGGGGTTTCCGTTGACTTTTGGAGTTGGGGTGGTTGAAAAAAGTTGATTTAATAATCGAAGTATTGAAAACTCTCGACTGTTTTCACTGATGCGCGTTCTCATGATTTCGTTTTATTTTTGTTTTACTCGTGAAAAACGGATTTACGGAGGACGGATTCTGCTTGCATTTCCGGAAAAAGCAAACGCTTTCGAAGTAAAAAGATCGCCAGGAACTTGGTTTTTAAGTCTGTTGCTTGCTGTTGTATAGAAATTGTTTTTATATTAAAGTTTAGATTTCTTTTCGCTTGTGTGTTGAATTATCCTTTTTCAAAAGACGCGGATTCGTTCTTATCATTGAACACGATTTCTCATCGAATCCATATAAGCTTTCATTCATTTTCATGGCACTTTATTAACCACTTCGATATTCTATGCGTATTAACAAATTCATCCATCTTTTGATATTGAAAAATTAATTATGAACAATCAATAAAAAAAATCAGAGCGTTATAAATCGATCGAGGATTTACCAATTCGTACCGTCATTCCAATCAAAATTACGCTTCATCAAATTTATGTACACATTCATTAATGAACATTGGATTGCAATTGTTTTCTAAATATCATTTTTTTCGATTCAGTCGAGACTAGTATTGATGCAATGTCAATTCAATAGGGAACTTGTTTTACCTTAATTAGATATTTCCATTCGGTAAATGGACGCGTTTTCTGTTGATCTGATACAGAGAAAATAATACTTCTCATGTTGGATCTTGAAGTAAAATATTGCTCCATTATCAAGGTAAATTGATATTCAATTAAAAATCTTCAGCGATCACATTTGTTCACCTTTCTTTCGGTGCTTTTCCTGGCAAATATGCGTTGCAAAGGATTGTAAAATTTCGGCGATGAATGTGAATGTTTGAAAATAAAACTGAAGTGAAAGGTTGATCTTTCGAAACGGCAAAAGAGTTTGTGGAAACTCTCCCGATGAGCCAAAATTGTCTCAGCGATTTTTCCAGGTAGTAACAGTAACAATAATAATGAAAAATCGCGAATGAGGCGTCGAACATTCCGTTGAGGATTGAAACTAATAACGAAGAAGGGAAACGTTGATATCAAGGTCTGAGAATGATTGAGGACTTTATCTGCGTTGCCAATGATCACGCGAGTGATTGTAATATCTGTGATGCTGCCTCTGATTGGGAGGTCTATAGTTTCCTCTGCCGTGACGCGAACGATTGACACGACCGTTAGAGGTGTTGTAATATCGTCTCTGACGATGATAAGATGGAGCTGAGGATCTGTGCCACGTCTTTCCATTCTGATATTCCTGGAATGGGTTGTAACCGGGATTCGAGCGTCCTCCCTCGTAATCCCGCGTTTTCAACTTTTTCGTTCTTCCACGATCTAGTTCCTCTTCTTCTGGATCGAAATGACGTTTGCGCTCCTCTCGTCTTTCGCCATCGACTTCGCGTTCTAGATGAGCACGATTCCCGTTCCAATTTGTAACTGTTCAAAAATAATAATAAAAATAATAGCACGAACCAACTAAATATGTATCCTTAAGAATAAATAGTTTTGGGATCTTATAAAAATATGAATGAAACACTGATCGATACATTCAGGCTATATTTGCATGAGACGAGTTTTTAGACATTTCTTGTTAAAAAACAGCCGAACCCAGAGAGCCAATAAAAAGATTGAGTAATTTAAAAAATGACAAATTTGGTTGAGGAGAGGATTTTGGTCACATGAATTTGAAGGAAGGATTCTCAATGTAGCGATACTAGAGGAATGGAACCAGTTCGTAGAGGGATACGGTTAATCCGGGGTCTAATTTTTCCCTCTTGTCTTGCTATGAGATCAGAATTTCCATTTTTGCAGCAGGCACAGCAACGAATTTTTAATAAACGTGCGCGACTTGTTGCGCTCGTTCTGTTTGACCTGGTGCTCTCTTTTGATAGCTCATCGCTCTTTGAGGAATTGGAGAATCTTGCATAATTTCCGTTCAAAGCTTTCAATCTTCTAGGACTGACTATTTTTTTTTTATACTGACCCGATGGAGTACCATAACCGCGGTTCGACATCTTCATCAGCTGTGATACCGTTTCCGAACGGTTCGTTCCATTGAAACTTCTCGGGGCTGCTGCACTTGGTGCTTGACCGTTCGAATTTGAGCTCGTTGACTTGCCATCCCTGTACAATCATTGTATCATTTATATTCGCAAAATTATAAGTTTTTTTGTTCAATGCTAGAAATAAGAGTTAAAAAAAATAAGGAATAGTTTCTCGAAACGAGAGTCGTATCGATAAATTGGATCAGATCGGATTTACAAACGCCTCTGAACGTTGACACAGATTCGGGCTGTAAATTCGACCTTGTGGAATTTTTACGGATTCTGATACGCGTTTCAACTGTACGCGCTCTGTATTGAAAATCTGAAGGTATTTTTCTGGAGTTTCAACTATTATTATAAAAGCAATGACATACTTGTTATCGGTCACGGACCATCCGTTGGGTACTGAACCGGAAGTCGGTGACGGGGCATCCTTCGTCACCTGCCATCCGTTCATGCTACTCGCAGCTGCCTTTGTGAAAATTTTCTCTTCGTTCCCAAAATTTGTTTTCGCTCTGATTGAATGCCATTTTTCTTTTCCGTTACTCTCCCCGTTCCTGCTCTCTGTCTTTCCGTTCTGATGTTTCGTCGAATTTCCGTGACCATTGTCAAGCATCATTGACGACGCTGTTGGTATCGCTGAGCTAACCGTAGTGGCGGTAGTAACGGGTGCTGTTGTCAAAGTTGTCCTTGTAGTTGCCACGGTCGTGATAACCGGCATTGACGACTTCGCAGAGCCGTTTTGAGTTTTCGAAGCAACTAAGCTCTGTCCAGCTTGCTTCTGATTCGGAATAACGCCATTCTTAGGATTTTTAGAAGGGACGTTGATGCACGGAAGCTTGCTCGTCTCTTTGATCGGATTTACCTTGGAGACGAGACCATTTCCATTCTTCACTGGACTATTGTGTGAGTTATCCGCATTCTTCAGAAGCACTGAGTTTTTGGTAACTTCGTCCTCGTCGCTCGAACCGTCATAAGGAACGAGGCTAGAGGAGTTTAAAACTTTTCCATTTTTTATGTGCATAACGAGTCTAGGCTGAGTCTTTTCCTGATATCTTGGAGGTAACTGGGGCCCGATGATATTTGACTTGCTCGATGCGTTGAAGCTCGAGGTCGTTAGTTTCGGTGACATCACGAGGGAGCTCCTGTCTTCCAGCAACTTCTTCGACGAAGAACCGTTGCTCATTTCGGATGAACTTAAGGAACCACCCGTTGGAGATTTTAACGGCGTTTTCACGATAATCCCGTTTGTTCCGAGAGGCTTCGTTACCGGCGTGTTAAGTTTCGAGGCTTGAGAGGGATTGCTGTTTTGAGGCGATGGCTCCATCTCAAAAATCATGATGTACGCGTTTGTATTTAGAACGTTCCCTAGATTTATTGAACGGACACAGGAATCGTCGAAAGAATAATACTGTCCCGTTGATACTTGAGCAACAGCTGTATAGTGGCCAGAATTTACCGAAGGTCCCATATGCGTAACCATTGACATTAATCTGTAGCTCAGATGTCTCATCGGCTCGCCTGGTTCCCTCCGCAAGTACGGTCCCATGTCGACCGTTGGCTTGAAACCAATGTGACGGGATATTTTACCTCCAAGAACACTGAAGCGCTTTAATTGTACGCAGAGCACTTTCGGTGGCCTCTCCAAACTGAATTGCTTGGTAGCTGGGACTCGACGCTTGCAAGCTTCGCACTTGTAGTCATTGTTGTCAAGTTCTTCGCGACTAAAATATGCCGTTAGGGCCTCGTCCAGAGTCGAAGCCTTTCTTATGTCTACCAAAAGATCCTGGAAAATTACGGAATTTAATTATCTGCTTAGTTTCTTCTGCTCAGTACACGGTCTTGTGGATGAATAACGAAAGTTTTGACCCACTTGAAAGTGTTGAAACGTCGTCGAAACATGACGACACTGAAGACACTTTACTTCAGTACGTATATACCCGCCGAAGATTTGATTGACCGGTGTTGTCTCCTTGGAATAGCTGTCAAGTTTCGTTGCTCTGTGACGCGTCAGGTAGGCCCGCTCCATACCTTCGAGAAGATACCTCAAAAACTCATGGGCATCCTCCTGTTGTCCTATTACCATAGTTCTGCATATCACTGGAATTTGTCGTAAATGTTTAAATAGATTTTCATAATACAGTATTATAAGAGATCATATAAACTATTAGACTTATAATAAGTACAAAAAATACTTACGTTTGAGTTTATTGCATATATAAAATGGCTTAATGGCGCTGCCAGACTTTTCGTGACTAAATTGCAGAGTTTTGGCAACAGCGCAAGTAAGGCACTCTCCTCCACCATCTGTGTCAAGAAGAGAAGTTTAACAATATATTCAAATTTAGGAAAAAATGAAAGAAAAACAACAATCTTACCGTTTTGTTCGCACTTTGAAGTGTGGTGCGAGTCGGAAAGTAGCCAATTAACCAGAGCCGGTACATGAAACAGGGCTTGGAGGGTACTGTTCAGATAACATGTATTGCCGACATTGTACATGCCAGCTCCAACAGGGAAATTTCCTTTCCACCCAAGATTTATCTTATCAGCCGGATAAAGAGTGATAGCCGGTTCTGGCAAACTTGGACCCATCTCCTTTTGGAGTATCTTTTTCTTTTGGATCAAGCTTTTCACACTGTCGCCCTGTTCCAATGGATTTGGCAGGCTTAGCACAATGTATTTTGTTTTGAGCTGCTCCAGTACCGTCGAACCATATCCATCTGCTTCTTCGTAATCTATCTTCGTTTGTAATACCCTCGCTGTACTACTAGCCAGAGTCACCGACAAGTTATCAGCAGATGTACTCTTGCTCTGGCCTGCCTCCAGTGAGTGACGAATTGCCGATGCGATTGGATCGCATATGCTAACCGCAGGCATCACTGGACCGATTATTCTAACTTTTGCTCTAGATGTCTAGAAAGCTTCTCTGTAGCACAAAATAACATAAAAATTACTCATTTTTAAATCATTTTCTACCTATTTATATTCTATCGTATTAATTTATCGGTCAAGGTAATTAATATTTTCTCGGTAAGCGTGCTCAGCGAACCCTTCATCAACACGTTCTATCAATAACTTTTTATTAATCTTACATAAAAAAATCATAAATCTCAAATAAATTTAAAATACGAGGAAATTAATCGTAACTTGTGTTATTCTGATAAAATTGTAAAAATGTTATGAAAATTAAGATGCGAATGAAACGATTTGAAAATAATCAATTTGGGCCCGTTCTTGCCAAGAGAAAAACGGGAATCGCTAAGAAACGTATTACGAGCGCATGTGCTCGAAATCTTGAGCATAAGAAACTCACGGACCAACGTGATGTACATCTCGCGCCAAACACAATATTGTTTACGAGTTTCCGCACATTCTACTCGTGCACTCGATGAGAACAAAACCCTACTCGCAGTAATTGGTTGGAAATCGGTAAAAACATAATCGGAGATTTTATAAAAATCAATACCGTTCAGACACACGATAAATAATAATAAATCATATTCATACGTGATCCGACTCTTATTTTTTATATAAACTTTTACTTGAGAGCGAAAAAAATATGTATTTCACGTATGGAGCAAAGAAGGGCGCGTGTCGCGTACACGCATCGTGCGAGGCTGCATGGACACTCTCGAAGCGGGAACGAATTTGGGTTATCAATAGACAGAAGCAATGAGACTCACCTCTCACCACGACATTCGTAATACCGCGAAATAATTCGCCTCACTCGAAGAGGAAGAACCTGTGCACCTTTCGAACACGATTTTTTATCGGCGAAAAAATCAAACTCTGCTTGCACGATCCCAGGAGGTCTCTTTCGTACGCGGAAACGAGGATGCTCCCCCCTCTTCGCGCACTGCCGCTATATCATGACGGCGGCCATTTTGAATATTTGATTATCCGGCCGGTAGCGCCGCTACCGGACACACTTTTATTATAACCTATCAATTTTTTCCTCGTGGTACAAACATCACCCTTCTGAAGTTACTTTCAAACGCTAATTCATTATTACGTTTTTTTATTGTTGTCATTATATCGATTTATTCTTTTGTTCGGTGTAACTAAAATTTTCACATTTTTTTATCAACTCTAAAATAACAAAAAAAATGTACCAGTCTCTCTACACATATCGATTTGAACCTCGACAACTTCAAGCTTTTGGTACACTTTTACAACACACCTGTTTCACCAATTACGACACTTGTCACATATTCCGAAAAAGCTGATAAAATGTCCACAAAAGTAACTGTCAATCAACTTCAATGTCAACTTCTTTTTCATCTTCTGAACAAGAGCAGGCTCTTGTTAATTAAACGATATAGCGTTTATATTAATGAATATCGAGGACTGCATCATTGGATTCAAATAAAACCGATGTTTCACATGAGTTTATATCTAGACAAAAATCGTCATTGACGAAAATAAAGGGACAAGTACATGTCGAGTCAGTTGTTTCCACAAACGGTAAGTGTTATTGTTATAGTTAATTT
>JAPYYX010001475.1:0-25092 GCA_030522605.1 Cremastinae sp. B BG-2022a | reverse complement strand
AGTGTAAAAAATAGGAAATTATTTAAATAAAATTATGATTCTAGTTCCGGCGATAGCCATACATGTTGTGAACAACATATCCAAATTTCAAGTAATTCGTTTGAATACTTTTTTTGTTTTCACCTGCACCGTGCCGAAAAAAGTCGTTTCGAGATAAATGAGTTTAAAGTTTGACGTACACATACTTTAAGATACGCTCTTTACCTGGTTAATTAGCTGTAGAAGCTATAATATTGGGAATTTCCGCATGAAAATTTCACAGCATATTCTTGAGATACTATACTTTCGAAATATCGAAAAAAAATCGATTTTTTGAAATTTCTAGAGCACCGGATCCTCTTACATGTTGCATTTTGCACTGAATTTTTATTTGGTGATTTTATTTTATTTGCTATAAATACTTAATTTTGTGTTTAATTTAATTATATTTGTGCAAAAATTATTTTCAGATGACTTTTGTCGTCATAGACTTTTTTTTCTTTCTTGTAAGATATTTTGTCCTCGACCCTGCGTAACTTTGTCTCAGTTCAATTGTACTCTGTACTTTCTATACAAATATTTATGCGAAATTAACGTTTCGCGATGAAACTTTTCCATTTGAGAATATATTTTTTTCTGATAGACGCCACTTCCAATTCATTGGCTCTGAGACTCTTTTTTCCCCCTCTACGTGTCTCGTTTTCCTCTTCACATCCGAAAGACAGCATCGAAGAGTCTCGAGTTACATTTTGTGTATACACTTTAAGAGATATTGTTATGAATTTCGCCCAGTAAATGCTCCCGAGAGCTCTGTGACAGAGTGACGAATTTGCCGAAGAAAACGTCAAAATTGACGAAGAAACGTCAAATTTTTCTCTATTTTTTCGTACACTCGAATCATCGTGCACCAAAATAAAATTATTTCAAAAATTGTGATTTTGACGGTGCCTTCTGATTAAAAATTTAATCAAATAGTGAAATTTTTTCGAAAAGTGAAAAAAATTTATTTTTAGAAAAAATTTTTGATTTTCGAGACTTAAAATATGGAAATGGATTACAAGTTTTGGCAAAGTGTCGCTTTTTACGATTTCGCACGGTGGAAAGTTCATCCGAAATCATGGAAATGGCTTCGGGTTCGTTCGGAGCATTTTTTTTTCTATTTAAATATCGAATGAATTTAATACCCACGATTTTGATATTTCGTACATCCATCGCACAAAAATATCAACCATAAAAATTTAATTTTTTTATTTTTTTCCTCGAAATATATTTGAAAATTTGACATTCGCAGTTTTTCACTCCGTTCATTCGAATTCCAACATTTTTCACAACTTTCTCGCTATTTAAATATTTTACTGTTTTTTTCAAACGAACTTTGAAGAAATTAACATTCGCATTATTTTTTTACCGACAATAACTAATTTTTTTACCGACAAGACATCGGCAATTTAAAAATTTCCTACAACTGGTTTGCACGCCAGTTCAATGGATTCTCCTCAAACTTGAGATAAGATAGCAAGTTTTTTTTTTTTTCAATGTGCGAGTGTTCGGGCAATGTCTGCTGTCGTTCGGGTGAATATATAGCTCGCCAATGAATGCTCAACGCGTTTTCGATCCCGTGAATCACATTGTCCACACCGAAAAATAAAAATTTACAGCAAAAGAAATTTAAATTTTAGCTTTTTGAAAAAAAATGCCCGAGGGGTTTCGATGCAAGAAAAAGAAAATCGAGACCGAGCAAACGTTTTTAGAGTTGATTCAGGTTTTTAGGCAAAAAGTTGATCGTTTTTTTATTATTTATTTAACAATTTTTTAATATTAAAATTTAAATCGATGATTTGATAATTTAGAAAATTTTTTTTTATTCTGTTGACAGTCTTCGCAGAATAATGCACCGAACACGGGGATCGGCGAGAAGCGGGAACATCTCTACAAGATTCTCGTCATCGGTGAACTCGGGGCTGGCAAAACGTCCATAATAAAGCGATACGTGCACCAATTTTTCTCCCAACATTACAGAGCGACGATCGGAGTCGATTTCGCATTGAAAGTACTCAACTGGGATCCGCACACGATAATCAGACTTCAGTTATGGGACATTGCAGGTATTTTATTTTTATTTATTTTATTTTATTTTATTTTATTTTTGTTTTTTTTTATTTTACATTAAAAAAGAGAAGAAATTAACTACAAGACATGAAAAATTATTCCAACAATGTAACGTCGATCATTCAATAAATTATAATTTTATCTTTTGTGTGATAAATTCGAATACTTTTTGTCGATTTATATCGATTTATTTATTTATATTTCGTTTACTTTGTGTTTCATGAAAAATAGTAAAAAATATAAAAAATATAAAAAAGAATTGCGATAAACTCTAACAATTAGACCGATCATTGAATAAGTTATTATTAATTTTATCTCGAATGTGCGATAAATTTTTGTTGATGATTTTTTTACTATTTTGTTTTTTACTTGCTGTACTATTAACTTTCTATTGTTTTTTGAATAAAAATCGGAAAAAGTAACGACAAAAGAGCCGCGATAAATTCTAACAATTACGCCGATCATGCAATAAATTATTATTAATTTTATCTCAAGTTTGCGATAAATTCTCACGCTCCGTCGATTCTGTTGACGAAGGGGTTTGAAAAGTTTTTTTCCACACTTTTTCGTACACTTTGGACTTCGACATTGCATCCGAGATTGCGTTTTACTTTTCAAATTTATTCTAATTGATTCTGACTTGGAAAATTGATTTTTTTTGCAATTTTTGTGATTTTGATTTTTTTTTTCTTTTTTTTCAGGGCAAGAACGATTTGGAAATATGACGAGAGTTTATTACAAAGAGGCCGTAGGTGCGTTTATAGTCTTCGACGTAACGAGAAGCGCAACCCTCGAGGCCGTCGTCAAATGGAAACAAGATCTCGACTCGAAGGTCCAATTGCCCGATGGCTCGCCCATTCCTTGCGTCCTACTGGCAAATAAGTGCGATCAGCAAAAAGAAGGCCTCGTCAACACACCGTCGAAGATGGACGAATATTGCAAAGAAAAAAATTTCTCGGGATGGTTCGAAACCTCTGCGAAGGAGAACATAAATATCGAGGAGGCTGCCAGATTTCTCGTCAAAAAAGTAAATTTTTTTATCAAATATTTTTTAATAATTAATCATTATGAATAAATAATTTAGGATATTACAAAATCAAAAAAATCTAAAAATAAATATCGAGGAGGCTGCCAGATTTCTTCCCAATAAAGTAAATTTTTTTATCAATATTTTTTAATAATTAATCATTATCAATTAATAATTTAGAATATTATAAAATCAAAAAATGCTGAGCCTGCTAAAATCTATAAAATATTAATTTCACATAATGTAATATTGTTTGTCAATTTCTGAATTGTCTTTGAATATCGATAGAAGCAATAAGAACTTCGTCGCCTTTTGCACGTGCTCGATAAGAGCTTAATGAATTTTAAAACGTATTTTTTCTAAATTTTCGTAAATAATGCAGATATTATGTGAATGCTAATGACGATCGTTTAAATTATCTGAAAAAATACGCTCAAGATAATTGTTATTGTACTCAAAAATTAACTCTAAATTATTAATGCATCTAATTTGACTAATTTGTTGAAAAACAATTTGTACATTGCTCAGAGAATTTACTTTTATTTTGTCCTAAAATAATTTATCCAAAATTTCACTTTTTCATTATTTAAAAATTATTTTTCAATTATTTTTAGTATCAAAATATTTAATAAAATTAAATTTTTTATTTTCCAGATACTCCAAAACGATCAAATAATGAAAGGAAACGGATCTCAGGACCAGACGGACGGGGAGAGATTCGCCCTGAACCAGTCGCCGACGAGTTCCAAAAAATCGTGTCCCTGCTGACGAATATGCAGAGCAGCGATTCTACGACCTTCCGAAGCTTCCATGCCCTTGGAAGAAAATCCACCGAGACGCGTCGCCTCACCAACGACATTCACCCCCTGCGAATCACCGATTCCATCCTCTCTCGAGTCGACAGGAAAAAAATTCGCGTCCTGGAGAATTTCACATTCCTCGATATTTCTCCATTCACGTCTCCACTTTATAAAAAAACTTTTACTATTTAATATTCAAATCATCGACAATTTGTTATAAATATATATTTAAAATTTACTGCAAGAATTATAAAAAAAAGTCTTCTCATTGCTGGCTTTTCAATTCGATTTAAATTAAATAAATGGATTTTGCTCTTGATATTTTAAGATCGCAGGAATATCGAGCATGAGAGTTCGAAACGAAATGAAGAGTCAGTAAATTGGTTGACACGGTTTTGCGGAAAAAAAAAATAAGAACGAGGGGAAAAATAGACGAGAGGATAAAACCGTTAATCTTGCATTGAGCGTTTTCACAATGGGTCGCTTTGACGAGTCGCGTGAATCTTATTGTTCCGTCACACCGGAAGTGACGACCCGGCGCCGAGTAACGTGCAAAACGAAGCGACTCACGGTGAAAACGAAACCCGAGGAGAAAACGAAGAAAAGAAAACGAGAAGCGAATGAAAAAAAAAATGAAATCCGCTGCAAGTGGCGGTACTCGAACGAGAATTTCAGCGAGTTATCGCGATCCCCGTGTGCCATCGATGCCCAACGCTCCAGAGAGACTCTCGCGACATTCCATGAGAACTGAAAACAAGAAGAAAAAAAAATCTAAAATAATCAGAATCGACCAATTTTTTTTCTCGTCGACCTCATCGACGCTGAGAATTGACCAAAAACACATTCCCTCCACGCGATTTCGATCACATTTTTCATTTTTCGTGCACAAGCAAACTACATTCCGAATCACCGGAAATTTTATGCTTATGCTGTCCTTCGCATAGTAATTTTTCTCGCTTTGTTAAACTCGCGACGATACGCAAACGAAGATATAAAAAAATTATAAAATGAAAAAACATTCTCGCCAATGCTCGAACGTGTGAGAATAAATAATTTATCGTTGTTGATAGTAGAGTTTTATACACAAAAATGACTATGTTAATGAATGAATTATTATTATTATTATTATTAATATTAATATTATTATTATTATCATAGAGAGACTTATACGTATATGCAGATATGGAAAGAAATATTGTGCGAGGATGATGAAAAAAATTAGGCACCGATTTTAGCTGATACGACTCGTACCTTTGTAAATAATTGGAAATTAAATCGTAAACTCGAGACTGCCCGATTGCATTCTGATGTATTTTGTTTTTTCGATCGAAAAAATTACGACTCGTCGATAATGATAATTGTAAAACGTTTACACGTTTTTGATGAGGATTAACGAGGCGCCGATTTTTAAATGATACGTCACGAATCGTCGCAGGTAATGTGTAAATACTCGGCGATTCAATCGTAATCTCGAGACTGCCTTTGTATAGGCCTTGATAATTCGTTTTGGTCGAAAAAAATTGTGACGATTCGTCGACGATATTTGTAAAACGTTTTCACTTTTATAAATGCTCCACGCTGTCGACGATTCGAGATTCGATTCGTCACGTGGAACAGATTTTTAATCGCGTTTGGAAGAATTGTAATAAAAAAACGAGAGTACGTCGATCCTGGGATTGTTTTTATAGTGTAGGGAATTTTTTTTTGATTTTTTTTTCTTGAGGAAAAAAATTAAGTGTGAATTACGAACAAAGTTACTTGAAAAATTATTCAACGTCTTCTGATACGAGTATGTGAATTCGCGATGGTTCAACTTTTTCTGTCTTGTGTATACGTGTGTACATCTTGACTTGATGCCTCTGTGGTATTCGAGAGAGATTTTTATTATTTGTGTATTTATAGAAACGACGTCATTAAATTATATTCGGTTGTTAATTCGTTTTTATTTCTCAACCCGAAATGTCATTAATTTTCAACTTGTTTGGGATTTTTGTTATTACTGAGGAAATGTTTACAAATTAGAAAATTCCGAGGCCATTGACATCGTGGAGAAAAATTATCCCGAGTTCGTCACTCGCAACATTCGCGACGATGCAACTTAGTAAACAGACGAGCAATTTTTTTTCTAACACTTGGGTGATAAGACGAAGAAATTACTCTCAGTTTCTGAAGATCGCGATAGCGAGAAAATTCGCTTGATTAATTCATACAATTGTTGCAATCTCCAAGTTGATTATTTTTAGATTTAGTTAAAAAAAAAATTTTTTTTAAATGGAATCTTGGCAAGAAAATTTTTTTTTCAATGATCAGACAAATTTTTGTTTATCCTGGGACAATGTGACGGTCTCGAAAGTAAAATCCGCAAAATTTTTTGATCGTGCAGTGAGAAAATTGAAGAAAAGTCGTCAAAAGATTGAAGACGTAGAAATTTTAAAATCAGGTACGATAAAAAAATGAGTTTAATAAAAAAAATTCCGAATTTTTTTAAAATTTAATTTTCTTCTCTAATTTAATCAAATTTGCTACAAAGTAATATTTTTCTCTTCTGATGTAACATTAATTCATGAAAGCTCGTGGATATGCCGAGGTCGGTCAGATGGTTGCAATAATGGGGCCAAGGTAATTACATCTCACATTTCTGTCATTTAACAATTTATCTATTTTTTATCAGAGCATTAAAATTTTTTAAATCCTTTAATTAAATTTTTTAATTTTTTAATTAAATAAATATTTTATGAAAAATTCAGTGGAGCTGGAAAAACGACTCTCCTCGACGTTCTGGCTAAAAAAATTCAGCCCACGTCGGGATCCGTCAAAATAAACGGAGTCGAAATTACGAGCAAGGAAATCTCAAAAATTTCGAGTTACGTCCCACAATTCAATCCACTCCCGGCGACTCTGACAACGAGCGAGTACATCGATTTTTGTGTAATTTTCTTAAATAATGAATTTTTAATTATGTAATAATTTTTTTGCAAACATTAATTATTTTTATTATTAAAAAAAAACTAAGTGCGCCTTGAGACTCGACAGACAAATCACGCTCGAGGAGCGCAAAATGCTCGCGCGTGATGTCTTGGAAAATTTAAATCTACACGACTGCAGAGACTCGCTGACGTGCAAATTATCCGGCGGTGAGAAAAAACGATTGTCACTTGCAGCTGAAATTGTCACGAAGCCGAAATTATTGTTTCTTGACGAACCGACGACAGGTGACAATCGCATTTTTTTTAAAAATCATTTTGACTCTTAAAATATCAAAAAATTATTATTAATAAATTCAGTCTCATAAAAATAATGAAATTTTTTTCTCAGTGTGTAATTTTGAAATATTTAAGAAATTTTTTAAAATAGGACTTGACACATCGGCAGCTCTCCATGTCATAGAATCGATAAAACTGATCAGCAAAAATGGAATCGTTTTGTGCTCGATTCATCAGCCAAGTATGATGATTTACAATTTGTTCAGCCACGTTATTTTTCTCACTAATGGAAAAACTGCGTTTTCCGGAAGTCTGGAAAACGCTCGAACATTTTTTGAAAGGTATTTAATTATTTAAAATAGTTTGAGTGAGATGTAAAAATTGATATTGATAAATAATAATTTTAATTTCATTGATAAATAATAATTTTTAAGCGAGGGATTTTATTGTCCGATCGGTTACGACGAGGCACAATTTTACGTAAAAATTCTCTCTAATGCGATCTCTCGAAATGAAGAATTTTCCGACGATCCCGCGAATCTGGAAAATGAAAATTGTTTAACCATTTGTCGTGCTTACGATAAATCGAATTTTTCAAGAGTTCCATCGATTAGACCCGATTCTGATGGATTAAGAATAAAAATTATCAAGTAAGAAATTGTTAATTTAAAAAAAAAAAAATTTCTTCAATTTTTTTCAAATTTTAATATTTTTAATTATTTTTATTTATAAAAAATCAAATTTTTAAGAAAATGGCCTCACTGGATCGTGCAATTTAATTGGCTGCTCTGGAGATTATATCACGAGAATCGAAGAACGTTCATCGAGGGATTGATATCGTTCAATTATTTCTCAGTTCGTTAAAAGTCACTAAAATAAATGATCTAACTCGTGAAAAAATAAATAAAATATTTGATGGTATTGTTTCAAGATCTCCGTCAGCCTCGTAATTTTATTTTTCTGGGGCATCGATACGAGAAGACAACGCGGCATTCAGGACGTTATGGGACTCTTGTACATGAGCAGCGCTGAAACAATTTTCTCGACTGCCTACACCCCGCTCTATGAGATCGAACGCGAAATTCCAATATTCATGCGAGAAAGCGCGATGTATTGTCCCTCAGCGTATTACGTCGCGACTTTCGTTAGTTGGGTAAATTTTTTTAACATAAATAAATAATTTTTTTTTAAATTTTATAATAATTAAAAAATAAAAATATTTATTTAAAAAATTTTATGAAATTAATTTTTGTTCTCGGATTCCGAAGACAATTATAAAATCAATTAAAAAATAAAAATATTTATTTAAAAATTTTTATGAAATTAATTTTTATTCTCAGATTCCGAAGACAATTATAAAATCAATTTTGTTAACAATTATGCTGTTCGCTGTTCTGAGCACGAGAGACACATTTTATCCGACATTTTTTCAATTTCTGATTTGCTCGATCGCCGGTGGGCTGTGCGGTCTCTCTTACGGTGGGATGATCGCCTCCTTCGTCGAAGATAATGAATTAGCGACGATCGTCATGGTTCCCATCGATCTCGCGACTCTGCTCATGTCAGGAATTTTTTATAACTTGAGGTAAAAAAAAATTTTTTAAATATTCCGGTACATTGAATTTTCAAAATTTACTAATTTTTAAAATATTTTTCATAAAAATTAACTCTCAAGCACTCTCAAATGGTACAACGTTGGACTCAAATATCTCTCAGTTTTTTTTTACACGAACGAGGCGCTGGCGATCGCTCATTGGTCCCAAATCGACCACATTGGTAATTTTTTAAATTAATTTTCTGATGATTTAATAAATTTTTAATGTTTGCATTTTGTATAATATTTCAGAATGCGAAAGTGGTGACGTTCCTTGCATCTCGAGCGGATCCGAAGTGATCGCTCAATACGGATTCGACGAGTCGAATTTCTGGTTCGACATCCTCGGAATGACTTTGCTCACGTTCGTCATGAATTTCGTCGGATATTTGGGAATGAGAAGGAGAAGACACTTAAAAACGAAATATTAACAAAAAAAACACTCAAAAAATTATAATTTCATTTTTTATAACAATTTTTAAAATATTCCAGCATACAAAGTGCAGAAGAAAAATTTTACATAAATTACGAATTTTACATTTTACATAAAAAGAGATATAAAATATGTATTAAATGTACAGAAAAATTCAACAAAATATATTACGAGCACAATTTATGATTTTTTTTATAAATTTTTTTTTCTTCAATAAACTGGCTGCTTTCGACTTCTGTAACGAAGTGCCAGATAACCAGCCAAATGCGTGATCGCGAAAATCGCTACGAGCCCCAGAAGGTCCGTCGTGTAATTTCCTGGCTCGTAACCGTATTTATCGAGCACACCCGCACCGGTAGACACGCAGGGCTCGTCCGGATCCTCCGGACATGCTGAAAATTGAATTTTTTTATCAATATTAATATCAATTTTTTTATCAATATCAATTTTTTTATCAATATAAATTTTTTTATCAATATCAATTTTTTTATCAATATCCATTTTTTTATCAATATCAATTTTTTTATCAATATAAATTTTTTTATTAATATTAAAAAAATGAAATTGTAATTTTATTGTCATTTTTTCAATTATTTTTCTGACCTATGTGATCGTATTCTCGCCACTGGATGAGCGAGACGGCCTCGGTGCTGTAGTAGAAATGCGAAATGTACTTGAGCCAAGAAATACGAAGAGGCAAATCTCTGAAAATTCAAAGAGATTAAAATATAATTAAAAAATCTTTTTTGTGTATAATTTTGGGATCTCTTTTTGCAATAACTTGAGGATTACCGTAAATGGAGATAGATTCCGCTGAACATGAGCGTCAGAAAGTCGATGGGGACAGCGAGAAGTGAAGCTGTCTCCATGGACTCGAAAGCAGCAGACATAAGACATCCTGTATTTAAAAAATATATTTAAAAAAAAAAGTTTTATTCGAGAATAAAGAAAAATTTTTGAAAAATGGAAAAATTTGATAAAAATTATCATAAATTAATTAGAATTGTTCAAACTTGATAAAGATTATCAAAAATTAATTAGAATTGTCAAAACTTGATGAAAGTTATTAAAAATTTATTAAAATTGTTAAAACTTGATAAAAAGTATTAAAAATTAATTAGAATTATTAAAACTTCATAAAAATTATTAACAATGTATTAGAATCGTTAAAACTTGATAAAAGATATTGAAAATTAATTAGAATTGTTAAAAATTGATAAATTTATTCAAATTAACGAACCAACGGCAGTAGCGACGACCGCGCTGAGAATCACTGGAACGACAAAGAGCAGAAACCCCTCGAATCCACCCTTCATTCCTACGACGCCAAATATGAGAGCAGTGTACAAGAAGGGTTGAATAATCGCACCTGGAATCTGCAAGAAGTTAAATTTCTTCGTACAAAAAATATCAAGTCACTATTTACACTTTAAATCTTATTTAATATATTTATATTTTTAATTTTAATATTATTTTATTATAAAAGAATATAACAATAATAATAATAATGATTTTAATCAAAAATTACCATTATAGCTATTTTACTAATGTAATACGGAGCTGGACTGTAAAGACCTCCAGCGATGTCTCTGAGCAGCAGCGGCAATTCTTTCGGAAAAGTATAAAAAACGCTGTAATTGAACGTGAAAACTGTTTCGGTAACGATGAGATACATCAAGCCCTGCATATTCTGAATTCCTCTCTGATCGATATTTTCGGTGACGGAGACGTAAGGAACCGCCAGGAGAAATCCGATGAACTGTTAAAAATTTAGTCGAGCCCACAAAAATAAAAAATAAAAATATTTAATTTAATAAATAATTATCGAATTTTTACGAACCATGTAGAGAACGAATTTAAAAAAGTACGTCGATCTGTTTCTCTTGTAATCGATGTAATTTCGCCAGGCGAGCCATTCGAGCTGGGTGTACACTCGGACTTTTTTAAATTCGTTGATCGAGAGCGTCGCTGAGGACGCGGCACTCGAGAAAACCGGATGCGGCGCAGCATCCCTCAAAATTCCGGAACAACATTCTTGGAGCAGAGTTTTTATCGCTTCGCCGTGTTTGGACTTTTGGAACTGATCGCAAATGAATTTCGTCTGAAAATAAAATTTGAAATTTTGTTTCAAATTTCAAAAATCAATTTTTTTATTATCCAGATGAATATAAATAAAACAAATAATATTTTAATAATTTTACCTTGGCCATGCATTCGACTTCTCTTCCTCGAGTCACCGATAATTGAGACACATAATATTCGGCACTGTTGAACGTTGGAGGACATCGCAATCCAAGGCTGAATTTTTGAGATTTTTTAATTATTTGTTTATTTATTATTTATATTTTTTATAATATAATTCAATTACGAGAGTTATTATTATTTTTTATATATTATTCATATTTATGATATTGATAATTTTTTTTATAATACAATTTAATTACGAGAGTCGTAAATAGTACATTGTGCACCGCGGAGATGAGCAAGGGCGAATCATAATGCCGCGCGCGATGTTTACAGCACTCGTCTTCGCCCCGTACTGTAAACATCGCGCAAGGCATTATTTCGCCCTCGTCTCCAAGGTCCACACGATAGTTTATGTACCAAGTGCGCGTTTTCCTCGCTTTTTCGAGCGAAAAAGTGAGGAAAACGCGATCGCGGTATATAATAGTACATTGTGCACCGCGGAGACGAGGAATGGAAAATTTAACGCTGCGCGCGATGTTTACAGTAGAGTTTACAGTGCGCTTCACGCACTCGACTACGACTCGTGCTGTAAACACCGTGCGCGGCGTTGTTTCGCTCTCGTCTCCAAGGTCAACACGATAGTTTATATACTAAGAGCGCCTTTTCCTCGCTTTTTCGAGCGAAAAAGTGAGGAAAACGCGATCGCGGTATACAATAGTACATTGTGCACCGCGGAGACGAGAAATGGCAAATTTAACGCCGCGCGCGATGTTTACAGTACAGTTTACAGTGCGCTTCGCGCACTCGGCTACGACTCGTGCTGTAAACATCGCACGCGGCGTTATTTCACCCTCGTCTCCAAGGTCAACACGATAGTTTTTATATCAAGAGCGCGTTTTTGCTTTTTCGAGCGAAAAAGTGAGGAAAACGCGATCGCGGTCTATAATAGTACATTGTGCACCGCGGACACGAGGAATGGCAAATTTAACGCCGCACGCGATGTTTACAGTACAGTTTACAGTGTACAGTGCGCTTCAAGCACTCGGCTACGACTCGTACTGTAAACCTCGCGCGCGGCGTTAGATTCGTCATTCCTCGTCTCCGCGGTTCACAATGTACTATTCATGTTAATAAAATTGAGTGATATAAACACCTGTCGAAAAATTTGGTGGCGTTCGACGCAGTCCCCTGAAAAGCCACCCTGCCCGCGGATATCAAGAGAATTTCATGAAAAAGATCGAGCAGGCCCGAAGCTGGCTGATGAATTGAGCAAATTACGACTCTCCCCCGAGCTGCGAGCTCTCGCAACGTTCTCACGACGACCATCGCCGAGTAACTGTCCAGGCCGGTCGTCGGCTCGTCGCAGAATAAAATTCGCGGTTCCGTCAACAACTAAATTTCATTTTAATTAAAAATATTTTTTAAATATTAAAAAAAAAATTATTTTAATAAAGATTTTTTTTAAATATTAAAAATTTTTTTTTTTTAATATTAAAAAATTTAATTAATTAAAAATATTCGTGGATTCAATAATTCATTTTTCATTCATTGTTTAATATTGAAAATTAGCACCTGGACAGCTAGTGAAACTCTCCTCCGTTCTCCACCCGACAACCCTGACAGTTTCGTGTTGCTGCATCGATCGAGTCCTAAATCCCCGAGAAGGATCGCGATCCTCTGACTCCTGAACGCCGACTTGAACCTCCGATCCATCTTCATACGCGCCTTAACACCGTTTACAGTTAAAAACGTGTTACAAAATTAAAAAATCAAGAGCTATAAAATATTGATCTATTGCAAGTCTTAACCGTCCTGCGGTTGAAACTTCCAGACGTTCGCGGTTATCACAAATTGTGTAACCCTCTTCCCACGTTTTCTATTAAATATTTAATGAGAATTGAAATAAATTTATTATCGATATTTTTAAAATTTATTTTTCAATTATTTAATTAAAATGATTCAAAAATTTTTTTTTTGGATTTTTTGTGACGTGAGAAATTTTTTTTTTAATATTCACCATGAATTCCATGTGTTCCCGCACTGTCAGGGACTCGACCGCGAGATCTTCTTGCGGAACGAATCCGGATATTCTGGACATGATTTTTCTGTCAACGGGCTCGCCGTTCAGCAAAACGTCACCGCTCGCATCGTCTGTTCAATATTTATTATTTTACATTATATTTTGCACTATAAATTTATTATTTAATAATTATAAAAACAAACCTTTTAATCGTCTACTTATCGTCGCCAACAAAGTCGTTTTTCCACAACCGCTAAAATTTGTTTAGATATATTTAATATTATTTAATATTTAATATTTATCAATATTTAATAATTAATAAATAATATTTAATAATAAATTTAAAAAATAATAACCTCGGTCCTAAAATCGCCATGAGAGTTCCCGAATGCACGACTCCGCTGACTAAAAAATACGATAATTATTACAATATTTGCACGATGATAAATCACGTTACACAAAGCTCGTCGCAACATCTTGAGAAAATGAGATTCTCGCCGGTGCGATCGTAAAGTTTTATCGTTTATTCACCTCCGTGCAATATTTCGATATTTTCGTATGACCCATCGCGAAGAAAATTCATGAGGTATCCGCTGCTCTTTTTTCTCTTCACGGTGTAGGAAATATTTTTCCAAGCGAGCGTCAATTGACTAGAGACGAAGGACATTTTTATTCCTTCTAACGTCATATCCGGCCTCAATTTATCATTCGATCAATTTTTATTTTTTTATTTTTTTTTAGAAAAATTGAGAATTTTTTTTTCCTCTTTCGATCGAGGTACGAAGAATTCGCAGTGCAATCAAAGATGGCGATTTATGGAATGAACTTTGATGACAAACATTTTATGTAATGTTTATATAATGTTACTGGTCCGTCGGATTAAATCCTTTCATCCGTAAGATTCGATCAGTTCGCCGATAAAGATGCAAATAAAACCCAAGTCCGGTGCTTAATGGCTTTCATTTGTCTCTGCTAATGGTTCTGACCTTCGATAAAGATCTCGATCGATTTTATCCCTCAGCGATTATCCTCAATTCGAATAAACTATTTATGAACTCACCCGGTCTGAATTACCTTAAAAACACGAAATTAAAATTTTTTTAAAATTAAACATCAATTCAATTTTATTTTCACACGGGACGATTTCATAAAAATTGACTTCCAAAAATTTGCATGTAATTGAAAATATTTTCAAGATAAAATTTTGCAATTTATACGAAAATAAACTTTAAAAAATAAGAATTAAATTTAAATATAAAAAGCTCAAAAAATTAAAAAATGAACTTGCATTTAATTTAATCAAATTTAATTAATTAATTTTAATAAAATTATAATAAACAAGATTATAAAATTATAATAATTAAAATTAAAAAATGACGTTGCATTTAATTTAATTAAATTTCATTAATTAATTTGAATAAAATTTTAATAAATAAATTTAAAAATATTGTAAAAGCAATCACGTGGTCGAGGGACTTGTAAGATGAATCTAAGGATCCAGACGTTGCGCTTACTACGGGGTGACTGACGATACATCGCGAGTTTACGTCTCACGTACGTTCGTCTCTCTCCACGTCGCGGATTGGGTTGCATCGAGGGGGAAAACGGCTCCTTGTATTCCGAGCCGGGAGTTGCACAACTCCGCCCACACTTTTTGTTCCATCCTGCGTCTCCTACTCCGCTGTAACAAAACGGGAGAATAAATTATAGTGAAAAAGCGATAATTGAAAGAAATAGAAAAAAAGCACATCCGAGCGTGTATTCTCCCATCGAAAGTTTCGCAGCGCGAGAATCCATAAATTATTCATGCCACTTTATTAGAAATTAACGACGCGAGTTATCGCGGAAAATCTTTGAATAGAAGCTCACGCTGTGAACATGATCGATCGCTTATTTTACATGAATAATAATATTGAATAATTCAGCACGAGCTTCAATTTGATTTTCGATTTTTACCGATCGTCGGTAAAGTAGATTCCCGCCTTACCATCAGTCGGTAACAGAGTTCGCGATTCTTTGGCTAAAGTTAAAACGAGGCGTTTACCCAAATATTGACTTCTTTCGTACTTTGCTTATCTTCAAAACTCGAAATCTTGAAAAGATGTTGAAAAAATTTGTTTTTCTTTTCTTTCGAAGAGTTTTAAAAATAGTTCCGATAACAACGATATCCCCGTGAAGCGGAACGAGTAAAAAATCATTCTAAAATGGCAAATCGTATTTTTATTAGAGTCATAAAACTCTCCGAGTATTGGTTGCTCATTTTTACGAGTGCTCTCCGAAGCTACCGAATTGTATTCAACGTTGCAACGTATATATATTTAGACCTTACGAGACAATGGCACTGTCGGAGGTGAAAACCCGAACCTATCCTTACCTAAAATCTCAAGATTCTTCCAGGTAAAAAAAAGGAAATCGGGTAGATAGAGTGGAAAATTCCTGAAGCCTCGGATGAAATAATAAATCGTACTTTGAGAAGAAAATAAAGTACACTTATAAAACTCGTTTCATAAATATGAATGTTTACTACAGTTAAATATTTCGAATACTTTCGTCGATCGGGGATTAAGAGTTAAATAAAGAAAGCAATTTTGGAGAATCCGATTCGGCGTCCCCCACCGTCGGGGTTTTGTATAATGACCCTAAAATATCGAGCGGGATGGGCTTCTCTTACATTAGTATAGTTTCAAGATGGCCGCGGGTTAGTCGGAGTTTAGAGACGCGCTAAAAGTCTCGGATCGACATAACCTCGTTAACGCGGGACGCGAGTTTTTTCGTCTCTTCTCACGCTCTCTCACTCAGCGTCAGTGCTCTCGATCGATTTTATTGTGCACACGGACGTCCGCGAGATAAACACAGGCGCACAAACGCGACTCCGTAGCCGGTTTTATTACGGTCTCTCTAGCCCGTTCTACCCAGGACTCAACGGCCTTGGCTCCGTGAATTTAGCTACGATTTTAATTCCACTCGGCGGATAAACAGCGCAATATTCACGCGGAGAGAGAGAGCAAATATCGACTAAGCCGGAAATGCTCAAACTCAATTTTTTACTCAGTGCTTTATAAAATCTTTTATTTATTTTTAGATGATAATCGAGGAGGGTTTTTTATTTAATATATATATAAATATAAATAGGAATTAAAACAGAGATTAGCGATGGGGGATAGGGCGATGTCTTCGGGCTCGGGACCCTCGTATTTTGTTAAAAAACGCGAGAGAACGCAGAATTGGGTACTCGAGGAGAAGAAAACACTTTTGGCACTGATTGAGAAAAACATAACGACCCTGGAGAATCGACGTCTCGACACGTCGGCGACCGCGCAAAAGAATATCGCATGGGACAGAATATATCGCGACTTTCGACGAAGATTTACAGCTGAGCGTGATATTACGAAAATCAAGGCCCAATGGTCGAGAATGAAATCTCAAGCGCGACTGGAAATGCACACGTTCGCTACTAAAGTGAGGGTCATTTTTGTTTACCTTTTTTTTGACGATGTTTTTTTTAATTTTTTTCGATTTTTTTATTATTTAAAAAAAATACGTTGGTAAAATATTCAACAGGTAAAAACGGTCGGATCGCAGGAAGCGTCGAAACACGCGCCCTCGGAGTTGTCGATAATAGTTTGGCGAATTTTGCAAAATATGCGAAAAAATGAGCCCGAGCTCGATCGCTCGGACGAGAGCAGCCAGGATGCCGAGGTTGCCAACGAGGTTGAAGCGTTTTTGGAAAAACTTCAAGCCCCGAGTCAACAGGAAGAAATGAATTTTCCGGAAATAAAGACTGAACCGTTAGATGAATTTTTTGAGGATGAACACGTCGAGAACAATGTTCATAACATGGCGTACGATAGACAAAGAGGGTCAACGCCGTCCGATTGGCATAACAATTCGGTGGACGCGATTGCTCAAAAGAGACAAAGACTTATGTGTGAAACGAATCCTTACGAAAATTCAGGTAATTTAATTTTAACGTAATTATCATTTTTATCATATAATTATAATTATTGTAAATTAATTTTCGATATTTAAAAAAAAATTTTCGCGCCAGATCTTCACGCGCACGAAAGAGACAAAGAGAGCCCGATGGTCTCAATGCCAACGGAAAATATGACACACGCGGAAATGTCAGTGGATCACGCAAAGTGGATGTTCGAAGCCGCGCAACGTGAGCACAATTTGAAAATGCGAATGCTGGGGGTGGAATTGGAACGGGCAGAGTTCGACAAGCAGAAAGCGCAGAACGAGCTCAAAACGTCGGAAATAAAGAAAAAAATGGTCGAGGAAGAAGCAGCTTCTAAATCGAGGTAAATTTAACTCAGTTATTTGAATATTTAAAGTCAAAAATTTTAATACAAATATCCCGCGCATTTCAAACGTCAAGGTAGTGGCGCCTCTAGCGGCGTCGCTCGTAAGCTCTGCCGCGTTTCTCGCCGGTTGTTTTCTCGTCTATCTCGCGTGCGCGTTAACCCGGCTTTCCAAAAACTTGCCATAACGTAAAATCATTTTTCTCACGCAAGTAACGAGCGACGTAACTTAGTTAAAATGCAACGAGCCGTTTTTACCATTTCCCGCAGATTGGCGGTTGCTGGGTAAGTTTTTTCATCGAAGATTATTTCGTGAAAGAAATTCTTTACGTTGAGCTCGATTTCGAGGATTTCGAACAAATTTAAAACCGGCTACCCGGCTCCGAACGTTCCATCATGGTCGAGAATGTGCGTTCTATTTTCTATTTATTTTGAATGGATTTCGAAACGGGTTCGAAGTCATTTGTTCGTATTTTTTTAGTCGCGAATTTGCAATGCGATCGATCGTCATTTGTTTAAAATTAATTTGACAAGTGTTCGAACGATTTCGTCGAGGCTACGTGACAACTTGTGAGAATTCTTATATAATCTTTTTTATGATCGTTCGGCCCCAGTTCTATACAGATATTTCGGGAGCAAGCAGCTTTGTTTTGTTTTGCAGGTTGTACGTATTTCGTTTTTGAAGGTCATTGTGCTCCATTTTATCATTTCAGCTGATATCAAGAATTAATTCTTAAAAACAAAATTTTTTTCGTTTTGACTATATCTAAAAATATTTATTGACGTGAAAAACATATTTTTCTAGCCAAACAAGAATGTTCAGCGGTGAGGCTGGATCTGGTGCTGGCAAAGGTGGCGGCGGTGGTGGATCAATTCGTAGTGCAGGAGGATCTTTCGGAAAGATGGAAGCTGCCCATGAGGAACAATATTTTTATAATCAGGTTTGTAAATAAGTAAATTAAACATTTAAAATGATAAATTATATCCAAAATCAAAATTTTACATTACATCTTTTATTTTTATTTAATGTTTTAGCAAAAAGAACAGTTGGCAAAACTTAGAGATGGTCTTCACGATGAAATATCCTTCCATGAAGAGCAAATAAAACGTCACCAAGAGGCAATTCAGCGTCACAAGGAAAGAATCAACAAGATGGAGAAATAATTGGAAAGAACTGATGAAAAAGTCATTTATCCAGTTGATGTATCATTCTCTGTTAGGATAGCGTCTTGCTGCTGAGAAAAGGAAATTTTGCTCCTTTTCACCATAGAAGACGCTAGTTCATTTTTTTTTATTTTTTTGTCTTTTAAATACCAAAATGTTTATTATCAAATGTAGAAATAAAATTACATGCTTTTACTAGTTAAACGTTTTAATCATTAGAGTAAACCCATTTGAACTGGTCTTTATAAGAAGTTGAAAAGAAACGCGCTCGATCTTCAATTTGTTTCAATCTTTTCTTTTTCTCGTTCACGAATCGCGTATTTTTTTGGCACGTTTACACTTTTTTAGACTAATTTTTGTTTCGCGAGTAAAAAATTTTGTATTTTTCTACATGTTTCGACAAATTCGCGGACTTTTTCATCTACAGCGGAACGGGTGAGATTTATTTTTCGTACAATTAACGAATACTTTTTCAAACGTGAAATACGGTTATGTCGAGCGTGAAATGAAATTTTTTTTCGTGTATACAAGTAATTAGCACATTTTTCTACTTTCATCCCGCACTATTTACTCTTCCACAAATTACGACACCGTTTTTGCCCCGGAATTTCGGACATCGGCAGATTTTTAACGAGGAAGAAATGTGACTCCACGGACAATTTTCATGACAAGAACGTCGCTTTCGAGAGTGATTATTATTATCGACAGGTTAATATAATCGTAAAAAAAATGCGTTTATCGGGTTCAGTAAAATTCGATACAAACTGACGCAGGATCGACAATTGCTGAAGATGCTGAAGGAAAAAACTGAAGAAGAAGTAGCAGCTCTGAGAGAAAAAGTGCGAGCTATGTCTGCAAAGATCGAAGATTACAATCGAGATATCAACGAGACCGTGAGATTTCTGAAAGGGCTCGAAAACGATTTGTCCGCTGATTCCAAGAAAAAAACGTAAAATTCAATATTTTGCGTCATAATCTGCAAAAATTCTTCATTCATCATTGTTTTTCTTATAAAATTTGTTAATATACAGTAAAACATTTCTAAAAATAATGAAACAATACAAAATGTACGAGAATTGTTGAACAATTCAAATTGCGTTATCTTTTTTTAAAATCCATTGGTTTTTCCCGCGTCCGTCTAGCGGCGCTGCCGTCGCAGCACGAGAAAAAAAAACCAAGATGGCCGACGATGCGGCGCCCCCGCGAGGCCGATCGTCGCGCCCTCAGTTTCTCACGAATCATCGATCAGTGTGGTGCGTTCGCGTTGTTTGCTCCGGTGTGTGTGCGCGACGGGTTTTTGTTCCGTGATTTGTTGCCCAACAGAGGCTTCCTTCGTTTTTTTCGTTAATTTCGGTGTGATCTAGGGATATTGAGGAAAAATAATATAATATTGACACGGTGACCCTCGCTTTGGAGCCGAGGGAGCACAATTTGATACAGTTATGCAGCCAAGGATATACTGGATTCTAGCGAGCGCGGCGGTCATTCTAGTCGGATGCAATGCTGCTGCTTCGTCGAGCGAGGTGAGTGCACACACCTCGACACTCAATTTTTCACCATTTTCCCAAAAATCCAAAAAAAAAAAAATTTTCCAGCATCCGAAAAAAAACTCTAAAATTTTTTCTCAAAAAACTCGCAGCAAAAATGAGCAAGTTCGAAGACTTGGGTCTCATTTTTTTTCTCCCATTCTCATTTCTATGGTGTATCCCGTGACAACGGTTAGAATCGAACGTCGGAAGGAAAATCTCGGAGCATCTTTTTCTCTTCACGATAAAAAAAAATCGGAGCACAGAAAAATTTGACTTGCAAGAGTGTTGAGCAATTCCTAAACAAACTTCAAAGAGATAAATAATCACGTTGCGTCACGTTGAAAAATCCGAAAAAGTCATCGAAAACGAGGACCAAAAAAACGTCAAACTCGATCGACTGAAAAAAGAACGTAAAAACGAGTTTAAAATCAACACGATTATGCAAACGAAAATAAATATTACATTGCGGGAAGTGTAAAAACATTTACTAAAATATCTCAAAGCAGGAAGATTGACGGAAAAATTTGCTTAAAATTTTACTCTTTCCGATCATGTGTTATTTGTTCCTCTTTCCTTTTTATTCGCCACATCGTGACGGAAGCTCGACCCAACCTGTTTGACTCGACAATTGAACTCTCAGTTATTTAACTTGCGAGAGGTCAAGCTGCAGTTTAAACGGAAAAAAGAGGAATACGGAAAAAAAAACAATTGTATTCTCCCGATAAATAAAAGTTTTCAAAAGTTTTCCCAGCATTCCACGGCTGGCAAAGGAATACCGCGATCCTCGTTTTTTTTTTTTCCTCGACTCGAGTCAATTCTCCAACTCCGGAGATATTTTTCTCTCTCTCCGTCTCGTTTTATTCTCTCTCCACGGAGATTCTTCGAACTCCTCGTCAATAGGAAGGCGCGCTCATACAGACGCTCGGAGATATTCTGTTTGTCATTGGCCACAAAATAGTTGGAAAGGCCATTTCCATTGTGTACACACGGCGAGTAAGGGCAACAGCGAAAAATCGAAGGAACGCGAGCGAGGGAGAGAGACGCTGCGAGACGGTCCCCGAGAGTGGCGAATGGTGAAAAAAAAAACTGTTCGTGCCTCTGCGTGTATTGAGGGTCAACAAAGGAGGAGGGAATGGCACGTCCGGTCAGACTCCCGCAGGAAACTAATATCCCTTATTTTTCCCTCATATTTTTACATGAATAAAGTCAATTTAATTAATCAATCGAATATTTACAAATTTCTTGATTAAATCAATTTTAATGTGTATGTCAAATATAATCAAATGGAGTTTCAGAAAAACGTTACTTATATGAAATTAAATCAAAAATGTAAAGTAAATACGTAAAATAATATAGGAACACTTTAAATGATTATTCGTGTTTTTAAATTTGAGGTAATTAAAGATTTTATAATGGATATAATAATATCATATTTTTACATGAATAAAGTCAATTTAATTAATCAATCAAATATTTATAAATTTCTTAATTAAATCTATTTTTCTCTTCAAAAATACAAAATTGCTATAATGAAATAGAGTTTCAGAAAAACGTTATTTATACGGAATTAAAACAAAAATTCAAAGTAAATACGTAAAATAAAATAGGAACTCTTTAAATGATTATTCTTGTTTTTAAATTTGAGGTCACTAATTTCCGTATTTTAAATGAAGAATTTTGGCTCTTACTTAAAGATTTTAAAATGGATATAATAATATAATATTTTTACATGAATAAAGTCAATTTAATCAATCAAATATTTATAAATTTCTAAATCAATTTTTCTCTTCAAAAATACAAAATTGCTATAATCAAGTGGAGGTTCGGAAAAACGTTACTTATATGAAATTAAAACAAAAATTTAAAGTAAATACGTAAAATAAAATAGGAACACTTTAAATGATTATTCGTGTTTTTAAATTCGAGGTCACGAATTTCCGTATTTTAAATAAAGAATTTTGGCTCTTACTTAAAGATGTCAAAATGGATATAATAAAATATCATATTTTTACATGAATAAAGTCAATTTAATTAATCAATCAAGTATTTATAAATTTCTAAATCAATTTTTCTCTTCAAAAATACAAAATTGCTCTAATCAAATTGAGATTAAAAAAAACGTTACTTATATGAAATTAAAATAAATATTTTAAATAAATACGTAAAATAAAATAGGAACACTTTAAATGATTATTCGTGTTTTTAAATTTGAGGTCACGAATTTCCGTATTTTAAATGGAGAATTTTGGCTCTTACTTAAAGATTTCAAAATGAATACAATAATAATAATCGATTGAAGAGAATTTCGAAATGGGCTTTTATTTATCTTCGAGGCGTACGTAGGAAGAGGACGGGTGCGAGATTCCCCAAGAGATTATAGCATCGAATTACGGAACGGTGCTATCTACTCGTAAGAATTTTATAGTACGCGTAACAGTCGTAAATCCCCCGGCTAACAATAAAATCGAAGGGGATACTCAATGGACTGACGATCATGCGACGTTCTCTCCGCGATTGACGAAAATTTCTTTTCTCTTACGCGCGAGCACATATGTGACTTTTTATTTAATCCATTTATGCTCGCTCGTTTGCCTCATCGATTTTTCTTTCCCCATTTTTCATCAAAGAGATAAAACGCGGAAATAAATTTACTTAATTTTTGTAATTTAGTAATTTTATTCGGATGAATTTGCATACGGTGCATTTGCATTCGTATCGCTCTCGTTTTTATATTTTTCCTTTTAAAAAGTTGAGCTAGAAGGATTTCAATTTCATTAATTTTTATTTCAAGTACTGAAAGAAACGAAAATGCACTTGGAATGCACTTTTTTGCATTACTGCGTATGCAGCTATTTTTTATAATTTTTTGTTGCATTTAATTATGAAAAATATTTTGAATATTTTATTTTTCAAAATTATCGTCAAATTTATTTGTTTCTTTTTTATAAAATCGTTAAGTTTAGAACGTAATATCTGTCGTGCAAATCTAATCGGTTTATTTAGTCTTGAATCGAATTGTTTTGAAAAATAACAGATTTAATTACGAAAATAAAAATATTCAGGTGAAACTTTAATAACGCTTGATAACGTATAAGAAATATCAAACAACGTGACTGTATCAAATTAGTATCAAGTTCAGATGCTTGAGTCACATTACAAAATAAAAATTATCTGAAGTCATCAAGCGATCACGTTAAATCTGCATACAAAAAATATGCATATAATTAATTTAATTTCTATACGATAAAAATTGTATGAAACTGAAAATTCTCAAATTAAAAAATGTTAATAAAATTAAATAAAAATAATTTTAAATGTCAAATATTCTTTTAAAAAATTTTATCATTAATAACGTTCGTGAAATGACATAGAAAAATTTTTAAAAAATGAGAAAAATAGATAATTTTTGAATTTTTACAAATCATTGAAAATAGAAAGAATGAGATCGAGGGTGCAGAATAATGAAGATGGAATTGCGTGGACAGAAGGCAAGATCATCATCGAGAGACGAATATTTAATAAAAATCATAAAAATTATAATTATAAAAATTATGTGAAGTCATCAAGTGATCACATTAAATTTGCATACGAAAAAATATGCATATAATTAAAAAAAATTTTATACGATAAAAATTGTACGAAACTGAAAATTTTCGAATTCAAAAATGTTAATAAAATTAAATAAAAATAATTTTAAATGTCAAATATACTTTTAAAAAATTTTATCAAAAATAATTCTCGTGAAATGACATAGGAAAATTTTTAAAAAATGAGAAAAGTAGATAATTTTTGAATTTTTACAAATCATTGAAAATAAAAGAATGAGATCGAGGGTGCAGAATAATGAAGATGGAATTGCGTGGACAGAAGGCAAGATCATCATCGAGAGACGAATATTTTCGAGGGACGAGCCCGTATCATTCACGTTGTAGAGCACGAGATGAAAAAAGAAGAAAAAGGGCCTAAAATGAGAAACAGAAACGAGGGTGACGTCCATTTATATTTTCTACGTTTCTCCCGGCTGTATTCACGAAATGTGCGCCATGTGGCCAGGCTAAGATTTTAACGATCCTTTCCCGTTCTGCCCTTCCTTTCCCCCTCGGGGCTCGACACTCCTTCTCTCTCCATTTTCCTCGGATTGCATACAAAATTAACCATTATCTCTCTCTCTTTTATTATTCCTGTAAAATTAATGATAACCTCGAAAAATTTACTTAAAAAATACATTTTAAAATACTCCGAAATAAACATCAACATTTCGCTTTTATCACTTCGTACATTTTGTTTTTATCGTTTCACGCATTTCGTTTCTCGCATTCGATTTTTATTACGGAATTAAAATTAATAAAGATAAGGATATTACGCTTAATGAGAATTTCAATGACCCTCGATTAAACATTTTCGAGCATAAAATGATAATGAGATCGCAAATTTTTAGTCCTAATAGAATTTTAATTAAATTTATTTATTTTTTCACTCATTTTCAATTAAAATATATAATTTTCGAGTAGGTTAGGAAATTGTTCAGAATACAAAAATGTCGATTAAATATTTTGGAGCATGAAATAATGAGATCTCAAATTTTACTCCAAAAAGAATTTAAATTAGATTTATTTATTTTTTCACTTATTTTCAATTAATATTTATAATTTTCGAGTAATTTAGGAAATTGTTTAGAATAGGTACAAAAATGTCGATTAAACATTTCGGAGCATAAAATGATAATGAGATCCCAAATTTTAC
>JAPYYX010001474.1:0-25114 GCA_030522605.1 Cremastinae sp. B BG-2022a | reverse complement strand
CTGCCCACAGTATCGCTATTGTTTTGCCCGTGGAGCAAACAAATCGCTCAAGTATACAGCTCTATACTCATTTTCTCCTACTACTGCTTTTTCATACTTTCCCTTTATTGTTAATCTAAACTGCTGGATTTCCGATTTGACCCCGGCAGCGAGCGAGTGCGAGATAAGAAGTTTCACTTCAAAAATTCAGCTCAAAAAAGCGGTGATACATTCTTTTCGATCTAAAGAACGGCGATACGGTCTAATTTTTTATGTTAATTCATTTATTAATTGATAAATTCGTAATTTACAGAATCTGGATGGTCACGTGGCTGCCATTGCCCTTAATTTAAGGGACCACCGAAACTCCACATCAATGACGGATCCATCTCTTTTCTTACATTCGCGTTATATCTTCAAAAGCTGTGCGTCAAGAACAAACGCAACATCAATATTCCTCATGCTTACAGAAACCTTGAGACGGAATTCCTTGTGAATCATTCTTATGCTAAGTTACAATCAGAGAGCAGAGGTTACGAATAGTCATTATCAACTATTATGGAGTCGTCAGAACATATACAAACTGCTACTAATAACAAGCACAATCCGACTTTCCAATATGACCGATTGCAATAAGAGAGCTATCTCAGTTTCGCGGATGGACGCTTTCCCCACTCCAGACGAAAACGGCCATTCATCACTTGGCGTACTTTTTTACTTTTCAAAAATGATTTTATCAATGATACATAATTTTATCTAGATAAAACGCAATAAATTTTTGTACAGAATGCGCCACTTGTATGTACAATCGAAAACGGCAAATGGAATATTTACTTCTGAATTTCTGCTAATTTTTGATCTCGTACGCGTTCAGCCTCCCATCGCTCTTCTTCCATCTTCCTCTCGGCCTCGAGCCTCTCCTGTTCTTCGATCTCGGCGAGACGTCGCTCTTTTTCCTCTTTTTCCCGACGACGACGTTCCTCCTCCTCGGCCTTCCACCTTTCCTCAGCCAACCTTAACATAGCACCGAAGGGTACAAACAGATATTCGTAAGGGTACGACGAGTCGAGGAGGCCAGGTAATTGTTACCTGGCCTCCTCGGCACGTCGTCGTTCTTCCTCCTCAGCTTGCCTTTTCAGTTCCTCGACTTGCCTTCTCAGTTCCTCTTCGTCTAGCTTACGTTGCAGCACTGAAAGAAACCAATTTTCAAACTTGTACTAAACAATCTTCGTAAATTTAAAAAAACTCACTAATATAGCAATTTTTTTAATCAAGTGAATTTAGAATAAAGCTGCAAAATTTATGTTATGCGAAAATCACCGCGATACTATTCGTATGGGTCATGTATAAATATCGGCAGTGTACGTGTGTGTCTGTTAAAAATTACATGTTTTGATGCTCAAGAGACAAAATAAAAAAATGATTTCAACTGATGTTCTACGTGTAGTTTTTTGTAAGTGAAATTAATCATCAACGTGCTCATGATTTACCAAAATATTGAATGAATATAAAACAGTCTGACTTACGAGAATTCCGACAGGGGGAGGGGGGGAGAGAAATTTGTCGAGCGACGTGCAATTCAAACATTTATCGTATACACATATAACAATCATGAGCGTCGACTTCGTGAAGAGATTATCATGAGTTGGCTAAACAAGTGGAGAAGAGACGAAAATTAATCATCATGTATTAAAGATACACTCAGATCATCATGACGTGATACAGGGGTAGCTGATAATTTTGTACATCAATGACGATATGTACACTTGATACTTTGTTCATAAAGATTGTTATAAATAGGATTAAATCTTAGTATATTGATATATAAATTCGTCTCAGTTCGTCATTTCCTGTTCACTCTCGTCGGCAGCCTGATTTTCAATACCGTCGACGCAGGTCGTTTTCCAAGATTCTAATATTCGTAGCAGCCCACGTTGCCGCGACATACCGTCATCTCCCGTTAATTGCTCTTCTTCTTGGGCAGTCTCGTTCTCTTCCTTAGTTTCGACATTTTCTTCTTTAGTTTCCTCATTTTCCACGTTTTCTACATTCTCAGGTTCAGTGATACGACGATCCTCGTCTTCGTGAATTGCCGTATCTGGTTCCGGTGACGTTACAGCCTCGCTTCGATGTTCGTCGATTTCTTCCTGCTCTGGTTCGACAATAGCTTCTGTGACGATTTCTGGTTCCGATTTGACAATCTGTTCACTCTCGGGTGCCGATTCCACTTCTGTTTCTTCTACTATTTCTGGTTCTGGCGCGGAAATCGGTACAGGTTCTGATTCTTGATCAACATCAATCGGTTCTGCTGAAACTTCTAGTTCTGATTCAGTAGCGATCGGCTCTGCTAGAACCTCTGGTTCTGGATCAGTGGCGACCGGCTCTTCTGGAACTTCCGGTTCTGGCTCAACAGCGATCGGCTCTACTAAAACTTCTGGCTCTGGTTCAGCAGCGATCGGCTCTATTAAAACCTCTGGTTCCGGTTCAGCAAGAATCGGTTCTGGCTGGCTAACCAGCTCGGAAACGCGTTCCGGTTCTGGCTCCGGAACGATTTTCGACTCTGGCTCGGAAGTTGAAATAACTTCTGACTCAGCGAAAGCTTTTGAATCATTCTTCGCTTTCGGTTTCACGGATTTTTCTGGCTTTGCTTCAACGATCGGCTCAGGCTCAGAAATCGGCACCCGCGCCGGTTTGAACGTTACAGGTTCTGGTTCCTCTTCTTCCACGGGTTCCGGTTCCTTTTTCGTCGCTAAGCGTATAATTAAAAGAAAAATTTACGCTTTACACAATTAACTACCTCAATTGTGCAAGGTATATCATGTATTTTGGCTTACCTTTCCTTGGACGAGGTTCTTCGTCGTATTCCAATGCTCGCGCTAAAATTATCACATATGTTAAAAAGACACGGGGTAAGGACGAGACATAAAATGTGAATTGAACAATCTATACTAACCCTTTCTGACCTCGCGTTCGGTAAGTGGAGCATCTGGATCTGCGAGATACACGAGGTAAGGTTAGAGATCGTGATAAAGGGTAAACGTGAGTCTTGCAACATCGAATAAACCGAAGCGTGGACAAATTTTTCTCTTTTTGAGAATAACTATCAAGCCAAACGTTAAAGCTTAGAGAATTCTTTTCAAAGTTACAAGCAAAACAGATACCACGAAAATACGAATTACATCTTTTGGCATCAATTTATTATTTTATCTTAATCTTTTATACATACAAATACAATAATATTTTCAGCTTTTTATATTATTTAACTGTGACTTGTTTTATATGGAAACATAGCGATTAATTAACGAAAGCTTACCTCAGGACAACGCACATACGTCTAACATACTCTCATTCATTTTTTTAGGCTGGCCCTTTAAAACGCTTGTGCAGTGAATCAATAAAATCATTTCGTGAGTTTTATCAAATTTTTCAGATTCTTTTTATTTCATTTGTTATTTTTTATTGGTTTATGTTTTACTGATTGTTATAAGATACATTTAGAAAAAGAATCATCATTATCTTTCCTTTTCTCAAATCGTGATTCGCAGTACGTGGAATTGTATGGAAAAAAATTCTTATGTTCGGGAGTTTGATAAATTTTTTGTGAAACAATTTATTTCTCTTTTTTGTGTTCTTTGTTGTCTTATATCTCGTAAATTGAGCGAGGTACAGAGTTGTGGCGCGAAGAAGAATTCGGGACATATGGCATTGTTGAGAAACCCCGCGAGCTTTAGTTGAGGAAAAAACGAAATGTGTCAGGGAGGGAGCTGCAGTGATTAAAAGTAGATAACAACTTTGCAATTCCTCTTCTCGAAGAGAGTGACAAGGAATTTTATACGCGTGTTAGGTTTTACGGAGTGTGATCAAAGTATATTGTAATACAAGTATGGAAAGTGAGCAAATAACGAATGGCATGAAGTTGCGCATGCGCCGAAGACTTCACCCTCGCCCGGGTGAGAACGGTTGCGACACGAGCCAAAGGCGAACGTTGCAAACTCACGAAGGCGAGGATAAATAAATAAATACGTCACAAGGCATGTGCAGTAACGCTATGCCAGTCGGCATCACAGTGCTGCCTCCCTTCGTTTCCAGACTCGAGGCTGCCGAGAAACTTATGGAGATCCCCTACTTTATTTCCGGGTCAATGGGGAAATGCATACAACTTGCAAATGTGTTGCGTCGAAATGATACGTTTATATTGTAGAAGGGGAACACTTCCCCCATAATTGAGGGGGCCTAAAATTTACGGAGGTGAAAATTAGGAAGGTAGCACTGCAGTTCATTTCCGCACACTTTTCACACCTTACTTTTTAATTAACGGTTCCTTCGAAATTGCGTTTAAGGCACCCTTCAATTGTTTATTGATGTGCCTAGACCATTTACTGAATCAAGTTTACATAAGATCAAGATTGAGCATCTATGGTTTCGCACCAGGAAAGAATGAATATTTTACTTTTGCGGGTTGCTCAAAACAGCGTACAGGAATATATAATCTCGCATTTGTAGAAATGAGAAACATGAGAGAAATCAACAGTTTTTCCACCACGCAAACGATTGTCGAAAAACGCTCTTTCCAAGCAACCATTAAAAAAAAGATTTGTGTCGAGAGTTTCACTTTTTTACTCCTACATAGAAAGGACGGATTGATGAGCCAACGAATTCACTCTTTTTAAATCTCGTGGAGAGTTCTACTATAAGGGACAAACTCGCGTTTTGAGAATCGTTTTATTCTCGAGTCTCTCTTTTGCCGCCCGTTTTCTTTTTTTTCTTTTTGTTTCTTCTCGCATTTTCACCATTTACTCCTCCTCGACCTCGGCAAGGGCTTCTTCGTCGACTTTTTTTGACCTGGTGGGATCCTCGTTCAGCTCTGGTACTCGCTCTCTCCATCCATGGCCTGAAACGTTCAACAGTACACGCTCGTTCGCTTCTCGCCACATCTTTCTCTGTTTCTGTCTTTCTAGCTTTTCTTTTTTTCATATCCTCTCACAAGGATACGGCTTACCGTTTTCTGTTTATTATTATTTTTTCTTCTTTTCCAATTGGATTTTTCTTCACACCGTTAATATTGTAACGACCAAATTTTTATCCTTGCGATCTCTCTTATCGCTTTTTCCGCTCAATACACCGAAAAACGAGAAAAACCACACCCTCGCTTGTCTTCCTCCTTGCTCGATTTTCGGAGCGATTGGACAACGCGAAAAACAACAAAACCTTCGCTTTCGTTTCCTAATTTTTATCTTTTATCTGGTTTTCTTAAAATCTCATTAAAGTCTTGTTTTATCGTTTGGCTTTTTTCTTATTGCTGGTTTCTCCGTTTTGCATCGTGATCAGAACGAATTGGACAAAACGTGACACAAAGAAAAACAAATACCACGTGAACACGAAGAGACAGCAATTGGACAAAAAAAACGTAAACAAAAAGAGAAAAACCCAAAAACAGTGAGAGAGAGAGAGAGATAGTAAACAAGAAAACAGAAAAAAGTACAAAAGACGTGAAAGTCACACGGGTCGCACAGAACACAACAGTGAACAAAATGTGAAAATAATAAATACATAAACGCAGTAATAATTTAACAGTGATCAAAATATGTAAAAAACGAGAGATAAGATTTGTCAGAGGACGGACAAAAAGGGAAAAAAGCACGTCACACAGATTAACGGCGTCATCAAGCCGCCTTTACATTCCAGGACAGTAACTAATATCGTATCAGTAAGAAACTATACATTACGTATAGTATATGTTCCTGTATGCGTATGTAAAGGATTCTATAAAAATATCGAGTGTATTTGGTGGGCAATGGAACAGAGACGCAAACGGTCGACGAGGCGTGTGGTTGCGACGAAACTCAATCCTAGTTTTCACGGTCCATGTTCCTTCTTTATCGTGTACGTACAAGATAAAAAAGGAAGGACAAACCGCAAGTCTCGTGACCTTGCGCCCACCGGAAATTGCGAAACGCGTCTTCAAATTCGAGTTGTATGGACTTTTTTGTAATTTCCACGAAAGAAATTTCTCTTTTATTTCTTTTTTAATTTTGAAAAAATGAAAAGGTGATCCCAATAAATTACTTCGATCAATTATTGTTCTGTTCTTGGGTGGAAGATTGACCTCCCATCACGGACGATGACTTTTTTTCCTCGAAGTACAGTCCTAAGCATCTGATGACTCGCAGAGTATAATTCTTTTCAGACGGGATTGGAAATCGTAACGTTCGTCTTCGGTAATCCTTAACTAGATATTTTCATTTTTTTTTTGTAAAAAAAAAAACAGAAAATAGAAGGGAAATTTGGTCGTGAACGTCGTCTATAATCGTCCTTTGTGCTTTTTTGCCTGCTTTTCTTCTTCGGCTATTTCGTTTCGTTTTGGGAATTTATACTCACAGGCACTGGCCGCAGCCTGACGATTCTTCGCATAGTAACTGAGCATGTTGACGTCGCTTTGGACGTCCGCTGGGCGAAGATCTGCCAGTTTGTAGTATGGTCTTCTGCGGGAGTGAGGCTTCCCACCGGTGTATGCGACACAAGCTAGATTGCCTGTGCCGAAGTGGCGGCTGTCCGGGGATTCGTAATACGAAATCGGCTCATCGTCCTTCTTCGCGTTCTTACGTGCCGTCAGCAAACGCCTGATGTAATCATCGCTGTGCATACGTTCCGGTACAATATCCTCGGCAAAGTCACTGTATTCGTAACGTACCGTACGTTCAACATTTACGTGTGACTAATTTCAACAAGGGGTCACTTCACACGTAAAACTTTAATGACCATCGAGACAAAATTTTTTTCTGATCGCTTTAGACAACGAATAATTTTTATTCACCGATTTTCCATTATTTTAAGGGATCACTTGAGTGCTCAAAATTGAAAGTGTATATACAGGATGAACTACGTAACGCGTGCACCTGTTTTTCGACCAAAATATGCGTTGCGGAAAAAAATGTTTCATATGAAAGTTACATGGCTTACAAGGCTACACTATCTAGTGCATTTTTTTTATAAGGTGGAGGCACTTCGAAGATTTGAAGGCCAACTTTGTCTTTCTAAATAGAATCCTATATTTTTTATAGCGTAACATGGTAGAGTGTCGAATTCTGACTAAAAAGATATTGACCTTTATCAGCCCTAAAGTTAATAGTCAACAAGTTATTGCATTTCATTACTTTGAGTACAGTGAGTGACTAGTGGCTTATCGCACTTAACGTAGATGTTCGAAGTGATGTCCATTGGTATCAATACAGTGCTGCAGTCTACTAACTAATAAAGAAACTGTATTTTAAATCATATCTGGACTTAGTATAATGCAAGCTTCACGAATACGTTGTTTCATATTCTCTGGTGTTGTTGGTATTTCACTATACACACTGCATCTTTTGTTGTGATTCGGGATGGTTGAATCCGTTGAGGATATCTTTTGGCATACATAGCTTCAGCTCTTATTGCATTTCTATTACGCTCACCATACACTAAAAGCATATCAAGTTTTTCAACATTAGCAAATGTCATTTTCTTTTTGACACGTTCATCTAACGAAGGATACTTTAATACTGGATTACAATCTTTGAGAAAATTGTGATTCATGATAAGTGTGTGCAATGTGGTAAATGTGATCATATTGATGAACACGATCATGTAAAGATCGCTACCATTCAGAAATTTGTAGTCGATTTGATCTCCAACTTGATATTACGCTAAGAAAATTTTAAAGTAATAAAGTGAAACAATTCGTTAACTGTTAATTTTACAGCGAATAAAGGTCTATACTTTTTTACTTAGAATTCGACACTCTACTATATTACGCTATAAAAAATATAGCATTCCATTTAAAACGAAGTTGACCATTCCAAAAGAAACGAAGTTGACCTTCAAATCTTCGAAGCGCCTCCACCTAAAAAAACACTAGATAGTGTAGCCGTATAAACTATCTAACTTTTGTATGAAACATTTTTTTGCGCAACGCATATTTTGGTCGTAAAAGAGGTGCACGCATTTCGTGGTCCACCCTGTATATGTCTTCGCAAATTTTTTTGCGTTTAAAAAAACAATTATTTTTCCTTTTCGAGCATATTAAATGAATGAAATTTCGACACTATTTCATGAAATTATCATCGGAAAATTATGAAAATTCAGTCGTTGGAACGTGGTCGGTCGGCACCCCTCAGAAAAAATCATCTTCAGGGTGGTCGCAATAAAACTCATGGTTGATTCATCAGAAGATAATTTACCAAAAATATTCCGTTAATTATTACACGAGTATACCTTGTGATTGGCTGAAGGATTTTTTTAAAAAATGAAATAGAAATTTTATGCAGCGTTTTTTTTTCGAAATCTACACGTTGTTAAGTTGTAAAATAAGTTGCAGTAAAAAATTCAGAAATACCCTTGGTATTCACGCGTTACACGTGGCCAATAACGGAATATTTACGGTAAATTAATTTCAGATGAGCACATGCATACCATAAGTTATTGTGACCGTTGCGAGGATCTTTTTTCTCCGAAATCCATGTCTTAAAATGGCTGAAACGTTATATTTTTCTAACCAAAATTTCATAAAATATTACTGAAATGTCATTCTTTCGCATGCTTGAAAGTTAGGAAAAATAATTATTTTATTTCAGTAAGAAGCAGTTGGCTAAAATATTTTTTTTAAATCATCGAAATCCATGTAACCCATGTAGGATGATGTTCAAGTGTTCTATATCGTATGAAATCGCACTATGCTATTTTTTCTGAAAATAAACAATTTTCGCAATAACGAGAATCACGTTGCTTGCTTTCCATCGAAGAGTGGATTTGGAAATTTACTGACAGTACTGCCAGCACAGACATTAGTATAAAATTCCGTGTAACAACGAGTGTCCGAGCTGTATGCATATTCGTTTACAGTACGGTCAGGAAATTTTTGAACGCGCTCAAAGGGTTCTGTGTTTCTGTTGCTTCTTCTAAAGTGTTCAAAATTTCTTAGAAAAAAGTTAATCCGTTTTGAATTTGTCTCTCACACTCTCATGCGCTAATCACCTTAGATCAAACTACTGCGACTGAACAATGTTCTGTTGGTGGAAAATTTTGTCTCGACGGTGAGGAGGGAACCGAGGCATGTTGGACCAATCATTTTCAGTGTTCTATCTTGTGAATAATAATTTTCAAAAACTCTTTCTCCAAACTGCCTTTTTGTCTAATTGTAAATCAATTCACACGCAAAAAAACTTAATACAGGACTTTTCATGAGTCATTTGCGAGTATTTCGCGGATGTCAGATTAGATGATAAAGACAAAAGAATTACCTTGCTAAGGGGCGTGGAACGAAGACGTGAATTCGTCGAAGGAGAGCGTCAGCCCTGGCCCGAATTTCCCTCGTCTCGTCATCCCACAACTGCCAGAATACATAATCAGCATACTACATCTTAATTGTCATTCTCGTTGTCAATTATTCTCGAGTCCAATTGTCGCAGCAGAAGAATGAATCAGCGAAGAAGTCAGAATTAAAAGCACCTATTCCATTTATCTCGATATGTTTCATTTTTGTCTACATAGTAAATTGTTAATTCATGATTTAGGATTCGAAATGAAGGTTCGTTAGTGGTTAGACTTTTGTGATACATGAATGATGATCGTCGATGAAATTCCAACGATGATCCAAAAATTGTTTTCTTTTTTTTTGCAGGAGACTTACAACGTTGGGCTTGGAGTTGAGGTAATTCGTTGTGTACGAATGATGTGTTGATCTTGGAAGATCTTTTATGCGCTGTAGTTCGGCGGCAAGTACGCTAGGTCTGACCCTGGAGTGAATTCTTATCGGTATCGGTGCGCCTGGATAATAATAACTATGGACCGGCGTATGGACCACAGTGACGATCTTCTTGTGAGCAATGTAAGGCAATAGATGGGGTATCCGTTTCACCTGCGTTACGTTCAACCGATCCAATCTATCACTCTATCGTTCTTGATTCGATCAATCACAATTTTTATTTGACGATGAAACATCAGCGAGTTTCAATTCATCGTCGAATTATTTATGTCAACATTCTCTGCCAAGTATCTAATATTTTCTCTATTCTATCCTCTTTTTAAATTCGATTGCTCTTTTTCAATCATCTTTAAAATTATATGAAGGAATGGAATTTTAATTTTTTTTCAACAGAAAGAATATTTCAGATCGAAACATAGTTTTCGACTGGATGGCAGAGAAATAAAAGCGAAAACTCTCAAAACATTCACCCAAAGCGTTGTATGCTTTCTATAATAACTATTACTGTTTTAGTTCTCGTTCCATTACCTCGAGTGATTTTTTCTCAAGTCGTGAACGATCGAAGCAAAGATTTTTCTATGCAAAGCAGATCGATTGGCACACGCGCATCCACACTGAAAGCTGAAAAGAGCTTAATGATGTTTCTCAAGACGCTTCCGAGATGATGACGAAATATAAGGCCTAAAAAATCTTTTTCATATGTTGATGGCGGACGATCTAATCTTGAAGATGAGGACATTTTTTTTCTAAAATCTCAGAGATTGCTTATCGACTGAAAATCGATATTTCGTCATGAAAAAATGATTGAGACATTTATTCAAATATGCATTATTTTATTGAAAAAATTAAGTTATGAAAATAAATAGGCGAGACGTCGAAAAGAAAAAAACATAAAAAAGATATTTTTTGGCCTTAGTTGACTCAACTCTTCAAATGAACCAGAAATAAGCATAACAAGTATAAGCTCGATTATTTCGCTGCTGGGTTCATTAGTATATTATTGATTGTTAGTTCGAGCTTGTTCGAAAAAAATCAATTAATTATTGAGCCTGCGTGGGGTTTACTCGTCTTGAATTCCCGTCTAATCTTCCACACGTCGACTATTCCGACAGATTTTTCGTTTTTAAACTTTTATTTTCTTTATGTAGTAGATATTGAATCCACGATACTGCTAAAATTTATTCGTTCCCGTTTCGAACTTGAAGTACCGAATTTCACTCACCTGAGTTGTCGGACTGATAGATCTTGTCGAATGGGAAGTTGGTTCCGGTTGAGTCGGAGAAATCGTTCTCAATCCAGTTTCCTGTAGTAGCGTTTTAGTTCCGAAATGTTTTTTCATCGTTTTTTGTATCCGTATATGCGATAATTGACGGTTTGCCATTTTTTGTGGTTCGATGAGAGGGCGATCGATTTAAGCATCAGCGAGGATGATGGGATATCGGCGGATCAAGCATACAAAATGAAAGAAAAATAATTTGCATATTAAATATCGTTAGTGCTGAAATCGCGATAAATTTTTAGTGTGTGGGCGCACTTTTTGTAAGCTGAAATTTTCTCAAGTTTTTGTCCGAGGAGCATCAATACTTGAACTTTACACTACCACGTTGCAATTTTGAATATTTTCCTTTTAAATTATCTGTCTTCTTTCGCTCACTCTAGAAATTTGTTACGACGGCGAACTGCCCGTTCGCGCAGACCTGCCTAGTCTCCGGCAATTTGCAACGTCAAATTCACGGTTGCTAACGCGAAATACTTGGCCAATTATCGCGTTGTGTGTCTATCTGGATGAACGTCATTGTTAAACTTTTTACTCTTCTCACTAGTTAGTCGTTATAGATGAATAAATTGTTAATCAAAATTATTAGATGGATTGGTGAAACTTTTCATACAAGTCATAGCTATGCGTTTTATAAATCTGCGAACGAAAATAAAATAGAGGATTGATTAAAATGTACACACTTCTCCATCGAGAATCATCGACGGATGATATCTTCGCTTGAAACAAAACGACGGATGCATCTGATAGTAACTTAAAAAAATGGAATTTAACAGGAGTATGTGCATACAAATCTTTATTCAAGTACATAGAGGTCTCAAACTTTCGTTAGAATACCGTGTTACATTTCTGCTGGTATTTTTGTGATCTTTTTGCTCATTTTTAAATAATTTTCTCCACATATCGTTGAAAAAGAAACACCAGTTTTTGCTTTGCGCAAGAAATATTGGCGCGACATACACGTAAAATCGTATTAACAGATTAAAATCTAAATGCAGCGCGATCACCGACAAAAGTCGGCGAGGTTCAAGAAAAAAGTTTTGCATCGAGGCGACAAGTATTTGGTGACAGTAGAGAAAAAAGGGGTTACGAGGAACAGAGAACAAAAATCCAAAAAAAATGTAGCGATGTTTTTCGTTGTACACATTTTCAATTCGTCTTCAAAGCTTCCTCCTAGCGAGAGATTAATTCGATTAAAATAGAATTTGAAAAGAGGTTAATTTTTTTAGACATCGTCAGGACTCGAGATACTTTTCGTATTCGCTGAGCTTATTGATTTTTAAACACGGTAGGAGAAGTGACGATAGGTAGTACCACCGGGCAAGCGACCGGAAGTGGATGACTCGTAGGAGGATCTGTAACCACCTGGGCCGCCGTAGTCCGAGGACCTCGTCGATCTCTCGGTTGAGTAAGACCCGTAGGGACCGCTATCCCTCTTGACAACGCTTTCGGTGGTGTAGCTTGTGCGCTGAGGACGACTGTACGGATCCGAGGAGGACGACGAGCTCGCGTTGTTGACGTAACTGTAGCTGTACTGCTCTTGGGCCGACCTCACTCCCGCAGACGGATAGTCGCGTACGACGTAATGCCGTGGCGTCTAAATTCAGGGATACAACAAGGACAACATTGGACAAAGCTCCAAAGTTTCAAAAAAGAAGAATAAACATCTAAATGATCTACAAACAGTATTTCATTCCATCTCTATATTTTATTTTATTTTTTCATTTTTTTATGAGGTACATCTATTAGAAAATTTATTATTTTCATTTATTACGATCTAACAATCACATTTACACCTGCTGCGGGTTCTGATAATAAGCGCCTTTTTGTCTTTTCTTCTTTTTCTATAACTCGAGGATTTTTTTAAGGGCGATCGTGTTATTTCGTCGAGCTCGTTTCAAATTCGTCCAGAAGTTAATTAAGATTTTCAATATTACTGAGAAAATTCGAAAAATTGTCCTCGCAATATTTTTTTTTTATCTCTTTCAAAATTGTTAAATTACATTTTCATTTCCCTAATGTCACGAAAAAAAACGAACTGGACGAGGAAGCATCCAAGGCAGCAGAAAATTTTCGCTTTTTAGTAAAAGTAAACATTCCGTAAAAACGTGTTCTCGCGAAAGTAACTTGTTGCTCGCTATTCGTCTTGTAATATATTTTTAGGCAAAAAATTATGTATGATCATTATTAGATGAGGAGTGAGAGAAAGCGTGATTAATTTGAACAATAACTAATGATGGATTTGTGTGAACGATAAAATATAGTCTACGACACATACAGACAAAAGTCGAAATATCGAACGAATGATGAAAAAATTAATATTTCCTGGAGATGCAATAGTTGCATAAGTCGAAAAATATTAATATTATTAAAAAATATGTAAATATTAAGAAATGTAGAGCAATCGATATGTGTCGTAGGCTTGACGTTCCAAAAAGTTCTGGTCTGTAGACACACAACGTGGGGGCCAATTATAAAGACACAGTGCTTCGCGATATAACTATAACTATGCAATAATAATGTCTCCTTGCTGAAATATTCAGGACACTCCGCGGTGCCGCCATCGTCGACGTCAAATCGCGTTGAGCAAGCTTTCTTGGCATCTTTCACCGACAGGGATAGAGATACTCGTCATCGCACCTAAGATCGCACTCTCGCGTCTCCGTATAATCGTCTGTTGCCGTACGAACGGCTAACAAGCGAGAGAAACGACACAACCCCGAATCGACTCTTATATATCGGCCCTTTTGTCATCTCCGTCATCTCACATCACGACTTCAACACGCTATTTTTATTTATGAAAAGGAAATGAAGCGTACGAGGTACGCTTGTGTGTACCTGTGTAAATAAATTGATTCATCATGCTGAAGAATTTTTTTTTTTCGAGGCTGGGAAAAAAATTCGAGAGGGACGAGTGAAGAAAGAGACTGTCGTCGGCGCTGCAACGGCAATGATTTATTTTCTATTTTCGTTTCGACCTCGACTCGCATCGCACAACGTGTGTACGAGATTTGTGTTAATTGTACTTTTTTCCTTTTTTTATTATCTCACCTGTATATACAGATAAAAAAAAGAAGTGAAAAATATACGGGTGAATGACAATTGAAGAATAGATACGCAAACGTCCAAATTTAGATGTGATTTAGACAATATTGGAATTGAATTTTCTATTTTCGTTTCGACCTCGCCTCGCATCGCGCAACGTGTGTACGAGATTTGTGTTAATTGTACTTTTTTTCCTTTTTTTATATTATCTCACCTGCATATATAGATGACAAAAAAAAGTAAAAAATAGACGGGTGAATGACAATTGAAGAAGAGATACGCAAACGTCCAAATTTTGATGTGATTTAGATAAAATTGGAATTGAAATTGTTATATCAAAATACAGGTTACTTATAGACATGTGTGAGAAAAGCCCCAAATATACTTTTACAAATTACTAAATCAAAAAAATTCAGAAATGTATGAAACTTCGCGAGAGCGTTATTTAAGTAGTAAGAATTTCAGTGTCGCTTATCAGGCAAATTATTGTGAACGAGCTCGTTAAAAATGTCAATTTCAACTTTGTTTTTATGAGCGCCAAATTTTCACCGGATATCATCCAATTTAGAGTACTTCATGGAAAATTGAATTACTGCAAAATGAATTCCTATACTTTTCAATGGAACATCAAAAATTTTGCCTCATCAGAGATTTTTCTCACAAATTCAATCAGAAGGTGATTGTGCCTACAAGTTTCAGAAATAAAATATATCTGTTTTTCGCATATTCGAACACGGCTAACATCACTGCTTGACATTTGAGAATCTTTATTTTTGTTATCGAACGAATCAAATTCTTCCGTGTTTATGTAATTTTTTAAATTAAATTTGCCTTGTTTATTAATTTAATTTGCATGGGAACGGAATATTTTAGTGGTATTTTAATTCGCAATTTCACCCCACAAATTCGACGAGTGAGTGTTAAAAACATTTTCGACGAACCGCACTAACTTTTGCATCAACTCAAACATTAAAAACCTATTATTTATAAACAATTATATAATTAATTAATAATGCGTGAAATATTTACGAAAATATCTATAATCCGAATTCATAATTATAATTTGGTTCTAATATTTGATAACAATTAAGAAACGTTTCGTACATTTTTTTAGTCGCGATTTAGACTAATATTGTCACTATAGCCAACCACTTTTCGAAATAATTTTTCAACGCTTTTATCCTCACGCTAATCCCTTGTACCCGTATACTCGGCCGAATGCATATGCGTATTCTGTATTGAACGACACTGCACCACTCGAACATACACATAAAGCTCGTTAAGCTATCAGTATCGCGCGTGTTTGAAATCTAGTGAATATATTAAACGAGCCTATGACATTTGATACTCACGCCGCTATTTGTGTACACCTGACGTCTTCGCGTTTAAAAATCTACCTAATATTTTTTCCCGTCACTCGCGATTTCGTCAGTGGTTGTCTTCAAAACGAGTTAACGAAAAAAAAGAATGGTTGACTGATTTTTTACTACGCACCCATTGGGGACCTTTTTCACCAACCCGTATAATGCAACGCTTAGTAGTCGTTAACAATTGTATGATTGTTTATTAAATAAATACCAGTGTTTTTTGTGATTTTAATAATAAATATATAATTGGTATTTGGAAATACGTATGAACCTATTAGTACACAGTAGTATAGATATTGCTTAAAAAAAATCTCGAAAAATTTTGATATCTTTTTGATCTTAGTTAAGTATTTGAATCACCATTTTGTGCGCATTACGATAAAGTAGTTTTAAAAATCCTTTGGGTGAACAAGAGGGTAAGAAATCGAAAGAACTATACTTTTTCACTCTTTTGTAGGGGAAACTAAAATAACTTCACTAACATATGTTCATTTGGCTTATACGATCGCTTTATTATTACATTTTTTGTGGAATAAATTATCTTCGATTGTCCTACTATAATAGTATGAAGCGTCAATCCACAATTTAAAAACGCAGTAGTGTCCTGACGCAAAGTAACGAAGAAACCGATGCAACTCCAAAACGGTGCTGTGTTTACTGACAGTAAACATGAATTTAAATACGAAAATTTTTCTCATTTTCAAAATGACTACGAAACTTTAGGGTCGTTGGATCGGGATATTTTTTTCATGTAAACTTTTTGAAAATTGGCATAAACATTCGTGTTGCATGGAAACGTATGCTAAATTTTATGTAGAGTCCAAGTTAAGAACTGCAATTTTAATAATCGACGCAAACTTTTAGTTTTAAAATCTACATAAATATTTTTCAAATTTTTAATACTTTTTTTCCTGGTCACAAATAATTTTGTGTATTTTTTAGTGGGACGATTCATTCGTTCTCACTTGGCGTACTTTATTAGTTTTGAAATAGGTATATTTGATAAAACATAATTTTTCTTTATTTTTCACTGTAGTTTTAATTTATAAAAGTTAAATATTCGTATGTTCCATACGCGTTTCAGTCATGATACCAAGAGAAAACTATTCACTAAAAAATTTTCGAATTTGCTTCCCTGACCGTGTGGCAATAATTTGGATAACTTTCTATTCATAATATAACACGTCATTTGTCCGATGTTTATAAACAAGTGTAGTTTAATATTGAAGTAATAAATGTCGTAACATTCCTCAACGGTGTACCGAAGGAAAACGGGTTATATCTACTTCGAAAGCGACGAATCATCGAAAAATGTGTGCCATTTGCCAACTGGCGAATTACCCCGACCGGTGGACTTAAGATAGTTCTATCGGTACAGTCAAATAAAAAAATTAATATATTATCTTGTGTTAGTTAATTTCTGTACTATGGGGTTTTTGAACTTATGTTTGTTAAGAAAAGTTCTTGGGAATTGATTCAAGAATAATATAGTTTAAATTCAAAAACATCTAAGATGACTTTGAGTTGATACCTCCATATAAAAAGCATCAAAATAACCTTACACGTATGCAGGTAATATCAAAGAAGATTCGCACAAATTTCTAACGAAATTTTAAAAAAGCAAGAAAAAAACAATAGAACTATCTTAAGACGACGGTACCAAACAGCTGCAATAAAATTCGCTAAAAAAGATGTTCGAACCCATATACTCAAGTAACAAAGCAAAAAAGACACGAAACGCACACCGACAGTAAAAAAAATAGTGTGTGGTAATCACACGCTGTAGAAGTGAAACTTCCATATCAGCGTCCATGCTCAAGATGAAAGAAAGACAGAGGGTGAGAGAGAGAGAAAGAGAAAGATATCACTTTTTTATCATGACGATCGAGCCTACAATTCCTATGCTTTTCTTCAAGATTTCGCGTACCAGCATAACTGTACAGAAACGATCCGCAGTGGTGGGTCGCAGTAGCAGATAACATAAACACATGACATTAGTCGAGATATAAGAAGTTTCACTTAAAAAAAGGTAAACACCTTAAATAAACTGTAATGCTCACATGACAACAAGGAATCGATAAAAAAGTAAAATAAAAAATAAAACAATCTACAGGAAATGAATTGGGTGAATCCGCAAAGGATGAAAATAGAAAGACATAACATCTGACATCTACCGATGAAATAAATCGTTGCCGATCATTGTTGTTTATAATATAAAACCGTATTTATCGGGAGCAGGTCGATCGTTTTTCTCATTGTTGAGAATAAATCGTGGTTCTCGCTTCCTTTGTTTTTTCATTTGGTGGCCACGCGTTCGTTCGTTAGAAGCGATACCAAGAGGGTCGTTGAAGAGCCATGAGAATTTTGGTTCGGCCGGTGGCAGGTGTCGTCGCGTGCCTGTTAGCTCCCGGCTTCCTCGAGAGAACTCCTTTCTCAAATACATGACCTCTGGAGGCCAATTCGGCCGCGGCGTCCAACCCGACCTTGGATATCGCTCCACCTTTGATCAGCTGCCTCGTGTGGTCATCTTTCGCTGGGTTTCTTCCCCTTATCGAGCCCTCTTTTTCTTCCAGTGTCGAGTACTGATAAACTTCTTTCTTGGGATCTTGTTTTTTACGGCCCCATACAGTGAACGGTTCCGGAACCAGTGACGGCCTCGGGACAAACGGAACCTTTTCCCATGGAAACATTTCCTGTTTCTGCAAGCATTTCCTGTTTAGTCTCACGAGGATATTTTCCTCGCATTACTCTTTTTTTCAAACTCCACGTCACAAATTTTCCCGACTTATTTTCTTTTTGCGTATCATCCTTGTCGATCGTCCAGCGTTCTCTTCGTTCGAAGATTTAATCGCGAGGGCAAGACTTTTCCACTTCCATTCACGACTCTTCTCCACTCTTTCCTAATTCTCCTCCAACCTTGGAATTTTTATTCTTTCATACATTTTCTCCTTTGCTCTGACTTGTTTGAACATTGATGCAATTTTTACTCCTCGGAGGTTCTTTCCTTGCTCATTGTTATATTTATTTATTTATTTATTGTTAATATTAAAATATAAGTGCATTTTTTTACCAGGCTATTAATGCGATTATTTCGAGAGCTACGTAAACGCGGTCAATTTTTTTTTGCTTTTTTTTATACAATTGACTCTGAAGCGTTGGCGATGTGTATGAAATTTTTATCAGAAGGGGCATTGTTTTTGTTTGTATCTCGATCAGAGCTGACCGCGGCGCTTGATCGCCTTTTCCTTGGAACGCGGTTTCTCTTGCCAATTGATCGATCGATATATAAAATTGCACTGGGAAACGTTGCACGTGACATTCTCGCTATTCGAGGAATGCCGGATCACAAATTCCTCCGGACTTCTTCGAGGCTCTGTCGAGACTCGACATTTCGTTGACGACGACGAATCGACGCGCGCTTTCAACGAGAGAATAATTTCTTCTCTGCTGTTTCTTTCCGAACATTCTTCGCGCACGATTCGAATTTTTCTCGTACGCTCAATTTCGATCTCCGTATAATCTCGAAATTGTAAAAAAATTTAACAGAAAACGAGAGTTGAGGAAAAGAGGAACGGTGAATAATTTTTAGCTAAAGATGCTTAGTAACGAAAGTCTTGGTAAAATATTTGTTTTAGGCCGAATGCCCCTCTGGTTTTTTGTTTACGTCTCTTCGATGAATCGACTTTTGCAAAAGTTGCCGAGAAGGAATGACAGAAGTGAAAAACTTCGAAACGAAGCGCTAAATCGAATGACGCAATGGACAAAAGTTTCACGCGAGAGCAAAAACAAGACAAGCGAAGAGAGATGACGATGGAGAAACAGAAAGAAAATTCGTATGCTTCTAAAAAAAGGCTTCCCATGTAGAAGACTCTCTGAGAATCGTGGAGCGAGTATACGCGAGATACGTCTTTGAATTAATAGAAAATTGGGAATATCTTGCGGGCGGATTATTCGGAGGTTTCTCAAGGATGAAAAATTTATACTTTTACGACCTGAAGTCTGGGAACGAGAGGGAATAAGAGAAGGCAGAGGAGAAATGGCAAAATCGCGAGGGTAATATGAATTTTAGTGAGACGGTGAATCGGCGAGGCGAGAGTTAAAAAAGAGAGTGGGGAAAAGCGCGGCGGACGCGGCTAAATTAGGGCAGCGTAACGCAACACCGACGTCGAGCGCAACTCTCGAGGCTTCTGTCCTCCGCTCCGGCAGATATAGCACCAACACCTCTAACCACGCGTATACGAGCAACGAGAACGCGTGAGCTCTTTCCATCTTTCCTATGCTTTTTTATTCATCCCCTTGGCATTCGCAATCATGAATTTACGACGATAAGAGAGAGAGAGAGAGAGAGGCACGATTTTTCTTCCCCCGTCTTTAAACTTCATCCTGGGTACCCTTATCACTCACCCTTATCGGAATTTCATTAATAAAAAGTCCGATTTTTATTCCTCGAAAGACTCGATTTGTCGTCTCGCGTGAGCTACGAAGATTAAAACTATAAATTGTGAGACCGGTGAGCTTTATTTCGAAAGAAAACAAACAACTTTCCGTTCTCTCAATGAGAGTTCCATTGTCGTTTGACAGTGAAACTTTGGCCAAAACGAGGAAACGAGCCTCACCAGCAGACCACTAATTTCTCTGCCTCGGACGGGAATTTAGACCGAGTTTAATTTCGTTACCAGTACTGATTACTCGCACGGTCAAACTCGACGCGAATTATAATTTTAGCCAAAAGTTACGTTATGCAACAAAATGTATTCGAAAGACATAGATAGATATAGTTGAATAGTTATATAGATAGATGCAGGGATAGAGAGAGCGAGAGAGAAAACGATCTGCTCGTTCTACATCGTGGAGCAGATTTATACGTTTCATTTTCCATACATTTTTTATTTTTGTAAATCCCACCGCTGGTAGAACGATCCAAAAGATTTGCCGAATCTGCGGAGGCATCGCATTCTAAGTTTAAAACTCAGTGGCTCCCGGAAAATGGCGGCGGTTGCTATGAATAGACGAGAACGTCCTTACTCTCTCTTTCTCTCCGTGTGCGCGTATTTCTTTACTCTTTCTCTCGAACTTGCTCCTCAGGCTTCCCCCCTTTGAACCCGCATGGCCGTCTCCCAAAAAAAACTATCTTAATATTTATTCTTACTCTCAACTCATTTAACGCTTATCCGATACAGTTGGTCATTGGAATTCATGAATCGAAGCTTGTGAAAATAACACGCTGTCATGAAAGGAACCGAAATTATTAATAAATTATGAATAATTAAAAATTTCTCCGAATAGTTCAGTTTCTCTTTTCTTCTCGATTGTTCACCCAATATTCGACGCTCTATCATAGAATCCGAAAATAATTGAATTAAACAAATCAAAGAAGGCTTGACGCCAACGCTCCTATGACGTTTTTTCCCTCCATCGCAATTAGTGCGAAATATTAAAAATACTTCGAAGAGTCGATACTCTCCGAGGAATCGATTTATATTTTAACAAACAAGTTCTCCAGTAATTTATCACATCTTTAAACAATAACAAAAAAATTCAACAAGTAAATGCACAAAAAGTGGATTTTGTAGGAAACAATCCCGGTCGTGTTGGGATTATTTTTTCAAGAGAAATATCTTTTTGCCTTCGTGAAGTAGGTCTTTTGATCGATAAAATGTCACAAACGACAAGGCAGATACACATGAAATATGTGCACACAAGATTCCTGTTTCAGATCGATTGACGTTTTCCCAAGTCTTCACTTGGGAAAAGTATCGATCGTTTGTTTGAAACGTCTGTTAAATTTGACGTTTCGCTTCCTATGGGTATGACATGTTCACATTTTCTTCTGTATTAGATAATCACATTTGTACAGGTGAGAAAGAAGAATGTACGTGCGATCGTGCACTGCGTCGTCACGATTGAGGAAATGAGAGATGGTTCCCTTTTCCACCCCTTATTAAAAAACGAGAGCCCAATATGTCTGAGTATTTCATGTTGAAAAATGTTCAAATAAAATGGATAGTACATACGCTAAAAGTGATTGGAGTCGAGTGTGGAAGCTGAGACTTGGGATTTTTTCGAAGTAAAAAGCGAATGATAAAAAATATGTCCGTAAATTTTTAAATTTTGACCTTTTGAGTTAGCAACCAAATTGTCCTTGCCTCGATCACGATTTATTTTTTTAACCGAAAGTAAATTGCACTGTCGGGCGCACAATTCATATTACAAGTAACGAACGCGAGAACGCCGAACGATCCACTTATGTATTATAATTTTTTGAAGGATGCTTTGAAGCGGATCTGCACAGCGTGTTCTATTGAATGTAATAAACGCGAAAATTCGTGCAAAGCCACGTGAATCTTGCATGCATCTCCGTTAAATCGTTATTTTTGATTGCTCAATTTTAATTAATCTTCAGGATCAATTGATGGATTTCTAAAAATTTCTAGAAAGACCTTTCACAACTTGTCAGAAAATATTATATATATTCAAATCGGTAGACACTCTTTATTCATCTATAAATCGGAAGACGCACTTTTTTGAGGCATGAACTACTCAACCGACACACCTTAATTAAATATAAATTTTGGAAATTTATTGGCACTATATTATTTTAAAAAGACCGATTCTTTTGAGCGTTGTGAAAATTAATAGCGTATGCATTTTTTAATTTTATTTCTAACCAAGTCTGAGAGACTAAAGTGATTAAGACATCCACAGTGATCTGGACGTGTTTTCATGTGTCGTTGTATAGTAACGTGACCTATTTTAAAGCGGTAAAACAATAAAAATCAGGTGTACAAACTGTATGAGAATAAGGCCTTTATCTCGATAGAACGAACACTGATGGGGATGATTAGTATGCACTTGCGCTGAGCGGCGTTTCATTACAAACAAAAATCCACACGTTCATACACGATTATCTTGTTTATACATTTGACAATCGTTTCTAGACAAATAGCCAAATTCATGGGAATCGAAACTAATCATAGATTTGGATTGCGTGGAAAACAAATATCGAAATACAATTTTCAGAGTCATGAAAACAATAAAAAGTGTTGTAAAAAATAGTTCTGCAAATGCGAAAGTATTTTCATGAATTGAGTAAATAAAAAAAATGCTTTTTTACTTAAATAATCCAAATAAATGTAAATTTTCTATCCCACAGTGTTAAGTTGAAAAAAATCTCTACGAGGCTGTACATGAACGTACATTTGATTCTCGTTAAGCAACGAATGTGAATACTGACCGTGACGGTGTAGGACGTCGAGAATGGGCGGGTGTAGGGACGTCGGGTCGTGTAGAAATCGCTCTCGTAAACCATTTTCGTAGTTTATCTCTCGTTTGGCTTCTCGAGTTTATTATCGGTTATCAATCGTTGCCGTCGTACTCGCTGGATCGTTGAAAAGAAATTTTTGAAAATTCGAACGAACAAACAAAATTTAATGAAAATGAACGAAACGTTTCGAAATAAGCGTTTTGAGAAATAAAGCGCATAAACGTACGGGCAATAATAAGGGGGATTACGGCAAACGAAGGGATTTTTTCGTTGGCCTGTTTCTTTCGACTCTTGCTTGTTTCGATCTTTTTTTAATCCGCGTGACAGAAGAGCCACTCTATTACTTCGATGATGTGTTCGCGATGGTGGTTGGTACCGTTCTGTTTCGCTACGAGCTTTCAATCGACCAAGCGTCTTTTCATAGTTTTCCGCCTCCCACCCTTTTTTTGTCGTCGACGTCGTCTTCTTCTTCTTCTTCTGCTGCTCGGACGTCATCAGCTTCCCTGCATGATTCGCGGCTCAGCTCGCACCTCGCTTTTCATCTCCCCTTTCGTTTCTCTTCTCTCCAAGACTTCTGTTCGTTCGATACGAGCCATTTCCAAACCCACTTTTTTTTAAACAATTATTTTTCATTCTCTTTTCGGTTTCATCATTTTTCTGAATACTCATGTGAGTTCTCTTTTCGCTTTCTCTTCGGTCTCTTCTTTACCGGTTCATCTGTATGTGAGTTTATTCGTGTCCGAAAGCTCACAGATAAATGCGTCACGGCTTGATCGTGGCCCGTCATTGTGGAAAACGCGCAAAACAAACCCACACGATTGGGCGAATGATGCATCGAAAAAAATAGAATCGTGTTAAGGTCGCGCACGACCTCCTTATTTTTCACACTTTTAATCGTGATCCCATATTTTTACTGGCAACGCATCCCTACCACGATTTAAGTTGTATATCTCCGCATTTGTCAAGTACACTCCAGCTTGGGGAGGTTTTATAATATAACGTCATTGAATTTTTGCATCTGGCCCACATTCCGCTTTTCCCTATATTTATTCATTCTTTTTCGAATCATCTTCTTTTTCAAGCTTTCCGGCGTCATCGCTATGATTTTTCAAGTCCTCCCACATACATTCTTTTCTGGTAATGAATATTATTTATTTACATACTAAAAAATGTTTGTCACCCATATTGTCACAAATTTAGTTCTTGACGAATCTTACCTGGCCGAATATTTTAGACTATTGAACCTTCGAGCTACATTATTATGTACTGAGAATACTTTTTTATTAGTTACTAGCGGATTCGTAGTGGCTCGGGCGGTTCGCACCCTCGCATTAATGATACACTTCAACTTTATTAAAAAAATGTACATCAATTTTTTATTCAACTTTTTAATTTATCGTTTATTCCGCATCGATTGTTTAGTTGAAATTTATAAAACTTCAAAATGTGAAACTGAAATTCTCAAAAACAATTTCAAATATTAAAATTTCATTCAATTTTGATCATATGTGATTATAAACTTCGGGGTCACTCAAATTTTTGTCACAGGATTTCTCTATGATATTTAATCCTTCGTCTGCAAAGGTTTTTTCCGCACCTCTCGTCTGCAAACGTGGGTTTTCGCGTCCGGCCATTATTTCACTTCTGAAAAAATTCATGCTACTTCTCGAAATATTCATTTTGAAGTACCAATTGGGAAATTTTTGAAAATTTAATTTTTTTATATATTTTTTGTTAAATAAATTAAGGATAATTCGGAAAAAAATTTTGATTCGCAAAAAAATTGTAACTCAGAGACAAATTAGGATACCGGGGTTTTCCAAATTGGAAATTAAAGATAAATAGTGCAGCTTGAAGAAAAAAAATATTTTGTTTTATTTATCCATAGCAAAGTGCTTAAGGACGTACCCTCGGTACGCAGTGAGTCAAAACATTTTAGTTCTGAATCCGAGTAGCGTAGTAAATAAATTGGTAACGTCGCGTCCCTAACTTTAGTGTGCGTGCTCACGTACATGTACGATCCGGACGTATAGACGCGAATTTTTTATGTTTTTGTTTTTATATTTGTGTTTTTTAAAAAATGAATGGAGAAATACAATTTAATTTTTTTATTTTCTTGTTTGATTTTTTACCGGCCCTTACATTTTCTATTTCTTGACTTCGTATACTCATAATATATACTATTATGAGTATAACAAAGTATACAATATGCGTTTTGAGACTGTCGTATACACAAAGTCAAGAATAAATGCATAATTTTTAAAATAATTGTTTGAATATTTTTATGAACTAATGTAAATTATATACTACGTTACACTCATAACATTTTCGTCTAAACATACAAGCAATTGTTGAGAATACGATGGTTTTATCATTGATTTGGTTGATATATGTTCCGATAGTTCTGAAATCCATATTTGAATAGAGCGCCATAACCTAAAATA
>JAPYYX010001473.1:0-25539 GCA_030522605.1 Cremastinae sp. B BG-2022a | reverse complement strand
ATTTTCAATAGAGCACATAAATAGCACATAAAGAGCACATAAATATGAGCTATAGACATTTGCATTTTTCAAAAGTGGTTCTGCTAACTTTACAGACCTGAAATTGTTTTTGGTGAGATAGAAAATGGCAAAAAATTTTCAGCCAAATCGGAAGAGGTCGGGTCAAAAAGTGGTCGAAATGGCGTCGAATTGCTCATGTACACTGAATAAATTCCAAAAACCTGTCAAAAAACGGTCAGCTCGAAGAAAAGAGTAGCGGTTGACTTTCCGTAAATTTACTCGCCTCGAGTCTCTACCGCGACTCTTGATTGTCTTGTAAGATTTGGTAACACTTTTTATCGCCATGGGAACTGATTTATGGCTGTTATAAGATAATTACGTATTCAGAGCTTACTGTTTAAGAATCTTGTATTTTCACGCATTATATGTAGTAATAAGATAACGTTTTTCCTCCACGTAGATCTATAAGTACAATAAATAAGTTTTCAGTTTCTACTTACTACATTCGTTGTTCCTCATTACGAGCGGTATGGTTTAAATAATGGATCGAAATTTCTGAACATTTTAGACACCGTTTACCAGTAAAGAGACGTTTTTCTCTTTGAAATTAAAAGCTCTCGGAACAAAAAAAAATTTTTTTTTCAATTGTCGGTATGAAAGGGACAAACGAAAAGATTTTCTTTCTGGAAAAAAGGCATAGTCGCTTCAACTTTATATTGTCATTTTTATTCCTCACATTTCTTTTCCTCACCGCACATTCAGGTAAGTCCATAGTATACGAACATTTTATATTTTCATCATCAAAAGTTCAATTTTGTTAAATAATACATTTTTCCTTGGTACTTGTAAATTAGACTGATTAAAAAAATGAACTATTCCTTATGTTGCCATTGATTTCAATTTGAGGAAGATGAAAAATGATGCTTGTTTCATGTTCAGCCCCAAATATTAATGGGTTGTGTAACTGACCTTTTATTATGACATAAGAAAACATATACTTTAGCTTTGAGAGTGAGAAGTTATCAGACAAATGGATGGATATTAACGAGATAAAAATATTTTTATATAAAATTAAACGCTCTACAAAAATGTTCTCTATCATGTGTTTATAGTTCTACTCATTCAAAAAATTTTATATACCGCAACCACGTTTTCCTCACTTTTTCGAGCGTCTTTTGGGGACGAGAGTCTCGTCTTCGCGTCGTACTGTAAACATCGCGCCCGGCGTTAAATTTTCCATTCCTCGTCTCCGCGGTGCACAATGTACTTTTTTTATATGTATCAATATATTAAAGCTCTATTCTTTTTTATAAGTCCCATTAGAAACGGATGGAGTCTGTCACACCGAAGTATGCAACGAAACTGGTACGTAAAAATAGACTTGTGCCAATTATAGAGTTCAAGCTATCTGCAGTTATATTTGTTTTAAAAAAAGAGAATTATGAAATATTTTGAACTAAATTTATCATGCATAACATATTTCTTATGCAGCGACTACCTTTTTGAACAATATGGATCCAACTGTGCATCCATGCGACGATTTTTACCAATACGCTTGTGGAAATTTCATAAAAAATGTGGCGTTTCCGTACAACCTGCCAATGACCAACTCTCTGGGTATTGTTCAAGGCGAGATATTCGAAAAAATGAACCGGACCTTGAGCACTGATATAAATGAAAATGACGGGAAACTATTGCAACTCTTGAAAACACATCACAGAGCTTGTTTAGGTACATACGAGTAAATAATTTTTGTGGGACTCTTGTGCTTTCATTTCTGTAGCATTTTATCGTATGGTGTCTTATATAACGGTTCACGTTATAACCCCATTCTGCAGTTTTCATCACTTAATAACTCTTCTCTTTCTCCTTTTGTCTTTTTCCCCTCTCGACAAGAACTGCATGCCACAGAAAAAACCAATTATCGCTCAAAAAGATGATTGTGTGCCATAACCTGTTACGAGGTTAAGTATCAATACGTTCGAAAGCCAGTTTTGGTAATCACCGAAGCAATATATGCATGGACTAAACAATGGCCAGGAAATGAAAAATTGACTTTTTCCACGTAAATTATAAAAAAGATGTCAATTTAGATTCGAATTTAAAAATACATTCATGTAATGTGTTTCGAAGCACCTAAACTTTTATCAACTCCGGTGATTTTTTTAATTTTTAGAACTAAGCGTGGAAACGTACCCGAAAATAGTACGGACCATAAACAGTTTTGGAGGATGGCCAACTTTGCATGGACACTACGGATTTGAGTGGAATGAGACTCGATTTGATTGGATGAAGATGGCTGAAAATTTAACAAAGTTAGGAGTCTTGGAAAGTTCTTTCTTTCAGATTGATTTTTCATCCAATGACTCAATAAGAGTTAGTAAAATATACTTTTGCCAAAACAAAAATATTTCTCATTGACAAATATTTTGTGCATTTTTCTACGTTCAATTTGCAGATCAGTCCGGGGACAGAACGTCTCATAAAAGATCTATCCAGTTTTCTTCATGATTATTTGGAAGTCGACGAAAAGCTTGCTGAAGAAGATGTGGTAGACGTGAGAAAATTGATAGATGAATTGAATGGGGTGAATATTGTTTTGCTTTCACTAATAATATGAGAAATTTCATTAAAAAATTTTCAATTTTCATGCGATTCCTTTCAGCGCAAGCGATTATTGAAATTTAAATATAAAAAACTTTTTATTTTGACCGGTAACATAATTTTCTAATTTCCACGATGATTGATGCTTAAAATTATCTATGTAGACAGTTATGTGCGTAATATTAAAAAAACAATATAAAAAATTGTCCATACAATAGATAATCAGCAAGAATCCTCAAGAACAGACAATGACCATTCGTGAATTGGAAACAAAATTTCCTGGCATAAGATGGCTCGAATACATAAGGGCAGTAGCGCCTTTCACTGTTGACGAAAATCAAACGATATTGGTGAATGATTTAAGCTATACTTCAAATGTGACAGGGCTCCTTGAACGGCAAAAAAAGAGAACAATCGCGAATTACATACTGTTTAAATTAACCGAAACTTGGTATAATTTTGTGAAAGTACGGCATATGGTAAAGAATACCTTCGAACCATGGTATCAATGCATCGCCCAAGCACAAATTGATCTTCCCATGGCATTCAGCTCTGTCTACATCCGAGAATATTTCAGTCGAGAAATTGATCCATCAAACGACGTTCGCGACATATTGAGGCATGTGAACGAACAATTCGTCAACATATTTCAAAAGGTACGATCTAATTTATTCAATAACAACATATTGTTGGAAAATGCTTCTAACAATACTTAATATTTTGAAATGAATGAAAAGAAAAATTAAAAATTGCTCATTTTGTAAATTTTGTATATTTATGGACTTTATAGACATGCATGTTAAATATTTTGCGTCAAAATGATGAGCAAAAGGTAATGTGAATATATTGTAGAAAATTCGAATGACTATATTTAAATAACAATGATTAATTCAATTAAAAGCAATATTTAAATAATAATCTTTTATTTTGTTTTATGACGAATGATTATTTTTAATTCGCTGATGTGTAATTTACAACATTTCTGAAAGTACTTCTTGAGCTATCTTTGATGGGTATTCAATATGTTGCCACGTTTCCTTTGCAGAGCACATGGATGGACGATGGACTTAAACAGCATGCTCTTGCTAAGCTGGCTGCTATATGGCCTCATATTGCTTACCCGAAAGAGTTACTTAATAATCAGAAAGTTGAAGAATATTATGAAAGCATTAAACTATCCGGGGACTCATTTTTCGAAATTTTTCACAAGGCATTGAAAATAGTGTTGGAAAAAAGGTCGCATTCTCATCCAGATAAACGACATTGGACAAGATATGAGAAATTTGCAGAGGCAAACGCTTTAAATATACATGGCATAAGTATATGTGAGTTTCTTATACCAAAATATCGTTATTATACTACAGAGAAAACAGTTATAGGTACTATGTAAATTTCCGTTCGATTCTTCAATCATATATTCTGAGTGTTATAGACCTTATTCGTACTACTGATGATTTTTTATAGTGATCCCCGCTAGTGTAATGCATGGTAGTATTTTCGACAAAGATCGACCGAAGTACGCAAATTATGGTGCGCTGGGATGGACTGTCGCTCACGAAATCGGTCATACTTTCGACACACAATATTTTCCTATCGACCAGTATGACAATAAATACCCGTTGCATTGGAACGCGGTGATGATTGAGAATTGGATGAAGATACTTGACCACTTTAAATCTATATATAACAATTACACGATAAAAGAGATCAACGAGAAGGTAAGTCGTGTTCTGTTTTTGCGCTTTTGTGTCCTACAACTTAATTCAGATTTAATAATTGAAAATCTGATAAGAATACATCTTCAAAAACAACAAAATTTATGAATTTTATAGGTAAATGGGAATCGTACTCTTCAGGAAAACATTGCCGACTTCCTGGGCTTGAAAGCTGCATACAATGCTTACAAACAATGGGTCGAAGAGCATGGAGATGAGCCAAGATTGCCTGGGATTGACAGATCTCCAAAACAGTTGTTTTGGCTGAGTGCCGCGAATCTCTGGTGCACCAAATGTGATTCCAAATTTCTTCGTAACAAAGTAATGAAAGATGACCATGCTCCTGGAGAAGCGCGAGTTATAAATTCATTCAAAAACATGCCAGAATTCGCGGAAGATTATCAATGCCCAGAAGGGAGCAATATGAGTCCTTTCCCAGATATTCCAGGTTTTTAAATATGAAAACTTCTAACCCGGTGATTGAAAATGATAAGAATAAAAAATGCATTTAAATATCCATAATATGCATGTATAACATATACATTAGGGTGATTCATTTCCGCAAAGTTTTTTCTTTTTTCGGTGCTCAAGCAAAATTATAATTGACATGTGGAAAAAAAAATTTTCACCAAGTTTGAGCTCTTAATATTGATGCCTATTCACCCTACGCCTTATGCTGTATCAAATATTTTATTCTAATTACTCTACTATGTTACACCATCTTACTGCTGTGTATTCGCGGGATTAACTCCCTGGTTACAAAATAAATATCTATCTATCTGTCTACTTTTGGCGATTTGCTCAAAAAAATTGGAAAAAAACTATTTATTCGAAAAGCTGTGTACTCCGACGACTTTCACTGGTGAACCAGGGCGAATTACTCCAAAAAACTCTAAAGCGATTTCGAAGAGCGTGGAATTCCTTACAAAATCCATCAACCCGATTCGCAATATTGTAAACAGTGGCTAAGAATTAGAAATTTGAAAAAAAAATTTACGTGCTTTTTTAATGAGAAAACTTTAAATTCAAATTGTAAGAATACTTAAAATTGATACTAAGAGCGCAAACTTGGTGAGAGTTTTTTTTCTAAACGTCAATTAATATTTTGCTTGAGCATCCAAAAAAAGAAAAAATTTTGCGGAAATGAATCACCCTAATAAACATAATATGTGTATAGATTTCTTTTACAATACTTTTACTTTTACTACGTCCCTCTTCTACATTTTTATAATATTTTTAACTGAACGTTTCTATCTTCTATTTTATCCTTAATGCATCATATTTTTTGTACTTGTTTACAAAATTTGTTTAGCACATTTTTGTCAATAATTGTACTTGTATGATGTAAATACATTGCTGACGGCTCATATTTATCTCGTTTTCATAAATGATGATTGATAAAAAAAAAATTGGGATGAAAACTCAGAAAAACGTTTTGCGGACTGCGTAAAGAACAGATGTTTTCCAAATAGCATCGCGCGTGTAGGTAACGGAGATCTGTGACGGAGGATTCGTGAGCGTGACCGAGCTTCGAACCGGAAGTAGGCTCACCGGACCCTGTCTGCATCACTGCCGATTTATATATACATATATATATGTTCTGCCATTACCAGCCTATCGTTAATAGCAACTGGACTGACTTTCCTCTCACGGTATATCTCCGCGCTTTCGCCAAACGCACCGGCTGCAGATCATATTCACGTGATCCTAGCACGCGTTATCATTCTTTTTATTCCTCTCTCATTGCGAACCAGCTAATGCTGCATTCTCTACATTTTTCAGGAAAAAATATAGAAAATTGATAAAAGAATTGCCAAACGTTTTTCAAATAGATCATCAATCATGAACAATAACAGTTTAGAAATGTGAAGAAAATCTTTTTATTTTTATTACACGATATTTCTTGATTGTTTTTTAAATATTTAAAAAAATGTACCAACTGAAAAGAAGGTATATTAAAAAAATGAAAATGCGTGAAGAAACAAATCGGGCATTGAAAATCGGTCTAGCGTTTAGTCTACTTATGACATAGACGGAATCAAAATAGCTGTTTCCGTCGTTACGCGTGCCCGAATCCGAAGGACCACTTTTTTGCATGCCCTCATACACTCGCGCGCGGACTATTTTCCGCGGCAAGTACTTCAAAGAGAATATGCTTTTTTCATTCTTTGTGAAGAAACAAGAATTGATTCTCATGAGACCACTATTCTTATAGGTTCTTATAGGAGAATTAAGAAAATAAGCGCTTTTTGCTAAAAATTGTTTGTATACATAATTGAATGAGTTCCGGTCGAGCGATTTAACGCGGTCTTGAAGCGCCGCCGAGAGACATTATCAGCCAGTTTGCACCGCGAATACACTTTCCTCGTCGATACGCGATTCACCGAGAATCCGAGGAATCCCACTCCTCAGGAATCGTGATTCATCGGTTATCGCGATTATTTTTATCTTAGCTGTGTTGTATAGGGAAATGAGGATAACTGTATATGAGATAATGGCACACGGAAAAGAAGAAGACAAAAATAGAAAAAAAAAATTGAAGGAAGAAAAGCGACTAGAAATCCCTATTAAATAAATATGAAAAATTAAAAATATGAATGAATATGTAATAAACATATGTGAATTAGGAAAAAATGTAGAATGCGTATTCAATAAATAAATAACCAAAATATGATAATGGTAAAAGTAGAAACGGAAGTAAAAAATATAAGAGAATATTTCATTTTCGTATACACAAATGTAGAATATACCTGACATTTGAGAAATAAATTGATGAGACGTAAGTATCGAAGTAAATATGAGTGGGAAAGAATGTACAAAACTCTCGTATAAAATATCGATCGCATGCGTGTTACAAACGTGCACGCGTGAACGAAAATACAAACAGTACCGTTCGCTGTTGGAAGAAAAAGTATGACATACGATATCCGGTGTTGCCTGCCGTCACGCGATCAAGGCTGCATTGCGAATTCTCTGCGGAGGGTCATCACAACATTCAGGAGATTTTGCTTCATATAGGATTTCCTACATATTTGTTTAAATACATTTGTGAAACGAAAAATTATGTTCAAATAAATATTTGCGATTGATTTTTAAATAAACTTTCATATTTAATGCTGCACTGAAAAAAATGTGGCGATTTCCAATGAAATATTAGTTGGTTCAATTCAACATTTCATTGGATCTATTAAATATGGACGAATCAATTAAATATTTCATTGGAAATGGCCATCTTTTTTTTTCAGTGTGTTTTTCTTTTTCTCAGTAAATATGTTTGAATAAAAGAGTATCATATTACAAATTACTAATCAAATTGTTATGTATAAGAACCACGGTGACTGAAAAAAGTAGTGTAGATCTATTTTTGTTGCTTTGTTAAGAACTTATTTATTATTAAGATATTTTCTATTTAAAGTTTTTTTCTGAATTTAAATAAAATTGTGTAAAGTTGATCAATTTTCAATAAGTGCCAAATAGTGAGAATCGATCATTTTCAATGATGCTTTTTTTGAAATTAAACTATTTGTGCAGTATTATTCATTGTTTTTTAATGGATTACTTTCAATGAAATTATTTAATCCAACGAAAAAAAGTAGTTGAATTTTCGAATGTGATAAAACTCGGTAAACAGGCGAAAAGTCAATTGAACGTAAAATGAATTTGCGCTCGGCTCTCATCTCGTGAGGTGAGTTCGTTATAATTTTCTCTTAAACGCATATGCTCGAATAAATGCAAAATATATGTATGTGTTATTCCTTGCCACGATATATCGAAGTAGTACGCGAAAGTTTCGACTTTCAAGTTTAAAAGGGGGAACAAATCCGTACGGATACCACGAGGAGGTGCAAAAATGATGTCTGTAAGAAAAATTTACTAAAGTCAATATTACAGTACAAAATTCCTTAAAAATAGCACGACTGATTTTATACTTCCAATTTTTTTTTCAAAATGCTATCTTCTAGAATAATGTTTAAGTCTTCTTTTTTTACGCGAATTATCTACTCAATTAATTTTATGATTTGTAAATACTTACTGAACATGTTTTATAAGTTTTTTCCAGATAACGTTCTACAAAAATATTTTTTATGAACACTTGCAATCTTTCTTTATACTTTTCTAATGCACTTTTTATTATCGTGAAAAATTGACTCGTCGCTAAGTTTAATTAGCGGTTGAGATTTTTTATGATTGAAAATAAATAATGTGAAAAAAGAAAAAAAATAAGATAGACGATACAATAAGTGTCATTCGCGCAGATGATCCTGGCCTGTTTTTATCCATGCTCATACCGTCTTGCGTAACGGTAAAAGGAATTTTATTGTATTCAAGCAAATCACTTTGAGAATTATATTACGGAATACCTTGAACTTGAGTATATTTAAATTCACAAACAAATGTAGTCAACATTCGATTTTTTTATGACGAAAAAATAATTATTTTTAAAATAAAAGTATATCTGTGGGATCTAGAAATAATTAAGAAAATGAAAAAAATAGTAACGACAAATATAATTATGGAATAACAATTAAATAGTTCGTTCAAAATTGGCTCATTCATATTATTTTCGGAACGAGCACTTGTTCGTTTCTTTTTTTTATTAAAAAAACAGTTCTCCAACGAAATAATCGTATTCAGACATACATCAGATACAAACGCAGATAAATTGATTTAAAAACTCGATAGTAACAAACGACGATTGTTTTCCTCATTTTTTACACAGAGTCGAGGAAAATAAATACCGACGATATGGATTATAAATAATAAATAATGAAAAATCGATCATCGATATAATATTGATAATAAATATTTTTTAAATAAATTGACGATGGTAAAATGGAATTGAGTATTGGAGCGGTACTGGCGAGAGACTATTTTCAAGAGTGAAAATTGTCGATTAATCACGTGGCCTAGATTGGACAATGTACAGTGGTATTCGAATAATTTGATTCAAAATAGGCCAAAAAAAGGAAAAAAAAACTAGAAGGAAAAATGATTAGAAAAATGAAAGTATAGAGAGGAAGAGTGAAAAAATGAGAACAAAGTGAAGAATTTTGATCAGAGTACAAAAGAAAGTTTGATATAAGTATAAATGATGTAATAATTAAAGATAAATGGACGAAGAAAAAAAAAGAAAACAAGTGAGAAAATTGTTTCCAATTTCCAGAAGGAAGGATCAGATAATTTAGAACGATTTGAGAGAAAATGAAGTACGGATATGATAAGAATAAAAAAACGATTATTTTATCCTCTTTAAAAAAAGAGAATAAGATTAGGAGAGAAAAGATTTTTTAGAATAAATATTTTTTTACAAGTTTCGAACTCCGAAAAATTTATGCGTGAGGCCTTTGAGCGGCGTACGCGAGATTTTGGGCGTCCTGAGGTAAACTCCTCGCCCATCCGTGGCCACTTCCGCCTCCGCCGCTGGAATATCCGCCGCCGTAATCGCTACCACCGCCGCCGCTGTAACCACCGCCACCACCACCGTGGCCACCATCGTCGTGACTCACGACGTGACTTGAACTGTGATGCGGATGTGCGACTACCTCGTACGTGACGTGCTTCTGACCACTAAGAAGCTTTTTCAGTCCTATTATCGCCGATATCACGAGAGCGATTTTTCCGACGAGCAAAGCTTTTCCCGCAATCAGGGCAATCGCTCCTAACGCCAAGGGCAAAAGCGCAGCGGCTTTCAATGCCATTGCCATCATCAGTGGACCCAGAATTTTTTGCGCCTTTTCTGAAATTAAGAACGATAAATATGATTTATGTTTTTTTATTATTATTATTGAAGATGCTGTGTTACTTTCAAACGCTATTTAAGTGGTTTCTTCAATTTTTTTCAAGTCTTTCGAAATTCGAGTTACGAATGTTGTTCACTTTAATTTTCATATGTGATTTTAGCATAATTTCAAAAATAATTATTTCATTGATTTTTCTACATAGAGATAATCTTTTACATTATTCGTAAGAAGAATGGAAAAGATACACTTTTTTCTCGAAAATAACTTTTAGAATTTTTATGGCAGTGATTGAACTGCAAATTGTATTTTTCTGACAATTTGAGAATTCTCCTGTCCAATTTTTCCATCTTCTTGATGGATAATTTTTTGGACAAAAAATCAAATAACGTGTCTGTATGCAAACAATTAATCTTGGGCTCATCATTAGAAAATTATAGCATATTAAATACAACTAACTCAAAATAATGGAAAAAAGATTTAAGTACTGTCAGCACAGACGGTTTACACTTTCCCAGAAGTAAATACATGATTAGACTAATGCACTTTTAAAATTATCTTTTCAGTGACGACTCAATTGTACCCAGAGAAAAAAGTAAGAGATAAAAAAAGGAGTGATCAAACAGAATTAACACGATCCTAATTTTCGAGTAATTGAAAATGATTGTTTTTGTACGTAATAAGTATTTTTACTTTCTCGATGATTTTTACTTTCTCTATGAACATCTTTCCGTCGATTCTCAAATTTAACGATTTTTTAGTACGTTTTAATAATAATATTTTTCACAAGAAAAAATAATCTAAATTTTATGTGAACAAAAACAGTACAATCGAAAGGAAATTCTCTCGGAATTAACAATATGATGCAAAATAAGTTTTTGATAAAAAAATTAAAAATTATTTTTTACAACAAAAACTAAAATTTTCTCAATCAAAATAATTATAAATATTTTTTATTAATAAATAGTTATATTAACAGGAAGTTAATGGTAATTAATAAGCAGGATAAAACATCGTGTAATCGTTAACAAAAATTACCCTCGCGATATAATGATAATGGAAATAACGATGCGCGAAATTCCGTGAGATCGTTCTCAGAGCGTAATGAAAAAGGCATAAATAAAATTGAAGAAAACCGAGCCGAGGTTCACATGTACTTTGAAAAGTGGAATAGGCGAAGGTCAAGGCGAAGGTACATACACAAGGGGGAAGCGAGGGCCCCGGGAGTAAGACACGCGAGTGGTGCCGGGTTAAAGGAAAGTATGTCAAAAATGCCGTGCGGCAGGATCCTCTCTCCCGATATGCGTTGCCTCTCACCAAGCATCCGCGTCGTACAACTCTCTTCCTCGCTCCCTACATGGCGACAATCTTATACGATGAATTACTATTTTTTCAGATCAAAGAAAAGTCTACTCAAAATAAGGACCATATCTATATAAAAATATCAAATATTCATTTAACTATCGCATAGTAAACGACCAAAAAATTCAAACTTTTTTAAAAAGATTCAATTTTTTCAGATCAAAGAAAAGTCTACTCAAAATAAGAACCATATCTATATAAAAATATCACATATTCCTTTAACTATCGCATAGTAAACGACCGAAAAATTCAACTTTTTTAAAAATTCAATTTTTTAGTTAAATAAAAATAAAATCAAAAATTCTTTGATTCTTAACTATGAGTAATAGTTCAAATCTATATAGAACATCCGAATTTTTCATACAAGTAATAATTTTTTATTGCATTTTTTTTGTACTGCGATGAAAAATTAAACTAGTAATAAAAAATTTAAATTTCCATCAGTTTAATTTTTAGTTTATGATTTTATTCACTTGAAAATCAAAATAACTTAATTAGTCAATCAAATTCTATCGATAATAGTGAACAGATTATAAATAGAAAATGTTACGTCATACTATAAAAATTTGATGAAAACACAAAGTTGATGTGTACAGGAAAAATTAAACAATTTATTTTCTAGAATTAACGTAATGATTTCCTTTAATTGGAATTTTTCGTAAAAAATTCTTTCCGTGTATATATACACCGTACACATGAGGACTATTCGATGAAGGGGAAGAAGCGGAACCAGTTTTCTCAGTGGGTCAACGGCTCTGAGCGTCGTTAACGTCCAAGAAACCGCGATGACGCGCTCAGCCCTCATACCAACCGATACCCCGGAAATGGCGCCATATTTGTTTTCCGATTTTTTAATACTGGTTTTTCATTTCGCGATATTTCATTATTTAAATAAAAATACATGTTTATCGTAAAATACTGAAAATTACTTTTTCCTCGTGTTAATGAGCGATAAAACTGATCGTTTCTCACGACGTCAATCTCTTCGTCCATCTCGTATTTTACTTCTCGATTTTATTACTCCTGCGCTCTAGAACCGGAAACGCGGAAAATGAAGCTCTCGCTAACTTTACTACTCGAAAAACTGGTTTATCAATTACAGAGCGGCTTTGTAAACACACTTGAGCTTATTAAGTTGCGAAAAAAAAACAATTTTGTTAGCTACTCCATGATTAGTTTCGTTCTAAAAAGCAGCATGTAGGTAAATTAGGTGAATTCCATGCTATGATGAACAATTTTTTCTTGATGAAAAATGAGGTTAAAGAAATTGGGAAATGTGATACTTCTGATATAAAATATTTTATTGATGTTAGTAAATGTCGATTAAATGCAGATCAAGTAGGAAGATTAATTCGATAAAACTGGATGGAGAGGTTTTTATGCATAACAAATATTAGTATGTAAATAGATTAGAATACATTATATTATAGTAATTTTTTATTCAATACATACTCTTTTTTCCTCGTCCCTCAGAAACTCCATCACTGAGATCCTCAAGACTTCGGCCAGCTGACTCGATAACTCCCATAATATCGCTACCCTTGAGGTCAACCTTGACCGAGTGTGTCCTAAGGAATCGACCGAAACGATCGAACAGTAACGTGTCCACGTCGGTTGAATCGATCGATCTGTGAAAGAATAAAAACAAAAAAATGATAACAAACTTAAAAAATATTCAAGCACATTGAATTACAATTTCCAATTCAAAATATTACGATTTATTCATTGATAAATAAAAAAAGTTTATTTCTTTACACGGCATCAAAAAAATGAAATTGTATTCTTTCGTTCATCTATTTTTAATTATATAAGTATGTTTATGAATAATTATTTATCTCTCGCGGTTTGTTTTTGTATCTTGTATTAAAAGTTAAAATTCTAATTATTTCATATTCGATCATAATTAAATATTTCGTTAAAAAATTGTTTTCACGCACCGTATTATTTATCATTTTTTATTCGAGATTTTGTATTGGTATTTGTATTCGTGAAAATTATTTTTCATTGACAAATTAAAAATATCAATTTCATACCTCGGTGCACCTTCCTCTGCAGTTGAAGTTTTGACCACCGTGATTCCCTCGGAGAGTGTGATGTCATCCTTGTCCGAGAGCATTTTATCAACGAACGCGAACAATTTGTATTTTATGCAACTGACCGATTCCTTTTTGAGGCAATCGGTGTAAATAGTCGCCATGAGATCATTCTCACCGACGCCATTTTTATCAGTCGCCGGTAACGAGATTGCCCCGGAAACAATTGCGGCCAGGCACAAAGTCGTGGCAATTAATTTCGATGCCATCCTGGAGGACTTCCAATCCGAGTGTCCTTCACAACAGATAATAAATATTCAATAAAATACTTCAACAAAAAAAAAAATTTATACAAATTTTTCATAAAAATTATTCGATTATTTATCGAGGAATTTCTTGCGCTCGTTATTATGCAAATTTCGATCCAACGTCTGAATACACGACGGCTCAAAGGCTCAAAAGTTAAGAAGACTTTGAAATCGAGTTATCTCGATAATCATTTATTGTTAATTTCTTTTTCCTGCTTCATTTTATTTTTGTATCTCACGAACAGTACCGACAAATCATCTACAAATCCATTGATGAATCTGATCCATTGATCGAAAAATATGCGCAATAATCAACCGATGCAAATATAGTCCATTGTAACCAACACTATCTAAAAATCGACCGGGAGATATGCGGTAATTAATCCTCGTGAGAGAACCGATGAAGGAAAAAAAATCGCTACCGAAAAACCGATCGAAAAATGTGAGCGAAAATGAGTCCCGTATATCCTCGTCGGCGAAATACTAAAAATCGTAATGAACGAATAAAATATCGTTTGATCCGTACAATATAATATTCCCTGGATGGTGTCGATGGATACGTGTGTCACCGTTGATGCGTTGTTGACTTGTGTGTTGCATCTAAAAGAGGTTTGCTTTGCTTTTATACCGATCGCGGGCGCGTTAAGAAGCCGCCGCGGTCGCCGGTGGAGGAGGACACAGAGCGCACAACGCGCAGAGGGGTTCCCCGTTCCCAGCGTAACCACTCGCGGGCACAGTCCCGGCAATATCTCCATGCACTCACCAACTTCGTTTGTATCGCATCCTGTCCTTTCAATGTGATTTTCTCTCTCTTTATCTCACTTTTTTAGTCTCTAGCTCCATCTCCCTTCCTCTCTTTCTCTCTTCGTATATAATATATGTATACACCTTTTTCTCTCTTTCACTTACGCTCGAAGCTCCTCGTCTTTTCGTTCCCTCACTGCCCGTAATATTCTCTCCTCTCGTGCACTCGCGGCGAAGGAAGCGTTCGCACACCTTCAAGCCGCATACAGCGAAATTCACACAGAAACGTTCTCCTCATCGTCCTGCTGATCGTCTTCCTCCTCGTTGTCTCCTCTTCCTCGTGCATTCGGTTCCAACACGTTCAGAGGCATTATCCCTACTTCTGCCGAGGTATACCCAGCGTCGTCGCATCCCTATCCCCTCCAATTTCGTACACACATCGAGCCCCTATCACTCGACAGACGTCTCGTCGTCCTTTTTTCTCTCCACACGACGCATCCTTTTTTTCACTCGTTTTTTCTCCTCCATTTCATCTCTCTCTCACGCTTCTTTTTCTCTCGAATTTTTTTCTCGTTCTCTCCGTAATGATCCAGATGTAACTCGCACGGCATAAACAATCTTCGCTCGCGTGTATATCATCGAGGCTGAGACCGTTTTTTCTCTCCTTTTTTTACTCTCATAAACAAGAACCGCGACCTGCATATTTTTGGCAATCGCGGTGAGAGGAGAAAGGAGCGCGAGCGTATTTGAGGTCCAGAGAAGAAGCAAAAAAAAACGAGAGCGAGTAAAAAAAATTTGGCCGAATTGATCGGAGCCGTGAGAGATTTTTGCGGAGAGAGAAACGGAGAGGAGAAATGGGAGACGAAAAAAAAGGAAGAGAAAGCAAAGTGCACGAGCAAAACAAATGCGAAATTATTGTAAAAAAGAGTGGGAGAGAGAGATAAAAGGTAGAAAGAAAAGGGACAGAAAAAAATGGCGTCTCATCGCGCTCATCGTAATGTGTGCGACCCGTTGATCGCGGTGAGCTTTCGATGCCCGCACAAGCGAGACCGCACGTCAGTGTGCATAAGCCGGGTTTTCTGCTCGGTTGCCGCGTGGCTATTGCACTCCGCGATCCGACTCTTGCAAGACCTACTTCGCCTCTTTCTCTGTCTCTCTTTCTCGGGTCCATTAAGAATCGCAAGCCGATCGGCGATGCTGCACGTATCTCGTTTTGTACTTTTGCGCTGCGTCGTGCCCGAAGATCCTCGCGCCCGATCCACGTGGGGGCGAGCGAGAAAAATAAAATACAGGATGTTCCAGAATTTAATGTCGAAAGCAAGATTATTGGATTCTGGATGAAATTTCAAGACGAAAAGTCCCGCGGCACTTTTCGATCCGACGAGCCAGTCACGAGTTATCGTGAATTTAAAGATAGTCACGTGACCGTCAACCGTCGCTCGCCACGTAGCGCTCGCTGATTGGTCGAGATAGATTCGCCGTTAACTCCTCAACGGTGGCTCGGATCGAGATGCTCCCAAAGAGACTTAGTCTCAGAATATTCTCAGGAATGTATTTTTGCTATTGCCACCAACTTGTGAAACGATCTGTACAGTGCGCAGATCGAAACAGCACCCGTGGGAAGAGCAACCTTTCTTTTTTAGATACTCTGTTTCAACTTAGCCTCTCTGTACTTAACTCCATCCCAAAGCCCCTAATCACGCGTGCAAATATAAAATGCACATTATTTTCCGTTTTCTGCCTTTCTCAGAGTCACGTATTGGAATTACGCGTCAACGTAAATCGCATCCCGAGGGCTCGAAGCCTATTTAGCGTCCGCGATCGAGTAACCTTAATCACCAAATAACAATCCGCTTAAAGACGCCGATCTCCCTCTATCTAATTTACTTCGAAATTTGATTTAAATTAAGTAGTAACTAACGTTCTCCCGGTATATTAAAAAATTGTTGAAGACGTTTCTTTATCATCGTCTACAAAATAATTAAGTGAAAAATTGAGCAATTTTCATCGCACTCCGCTCCAAGTATCAGGAACACATGGTCTGTGAAATTCACGTTATACTTTGTACGATGAACGGCTTTCATCCGTATTTATGCACCAACAGTTTTTTATCTCCTGCATTTCATTATTTTCATTGCTATTATGATCATTTTTATGCACGTAAATGCGCACGTGAATGTAACATTATGCGAATAAAATAAACACTCAAGTAAACAATAAACTATAAAGAAACTAAGATATGTTTAAAAAATTAAATATAAATAAATGTGTATAAGTAAATTAAGTCATTTAAAAACAGCGAATAATTCATATAAATTACTATTTTTTTTTCATTTTGCTACTTAAAGTGTGGAAACCCAATTACTGCTTTCTCGTCTGTTTGCTCGACTAAGCTCGGAAATTCCGACGATGCGTCACAAGTTACCCATTCATTAGACGCCGGAGACGCTCGAGTCGGAAAATTGTAGGGTGAATCTGACGTGTCGCACGCACTTCTGAATTGCTCACTGGAGCAACTGATAAAAGGTTCGCAAGAGAAAATGAGCTTGTTTGTACGTTTGTGATTTTTTTTGTATTATTTCTTTTTCTTGAGGCTGTTTCCTATTTTATGCGACTGTGAGCACACATTTTCTCGCTCGTTGATGGACGTGACCCCGAGATTGCACGCCATATATAATATACAATTGCCGGAGTCGGGTCAATGGAACCGTCGTGCACAGAAATCGAGGCTCTCCGTACCGGTTGTTTCATTTCTTTAAAATTAGCTCTAAAATTACTAATGGCGATGTAACGGATTAAAAAATAATAGAAGATGAGAAATTACTTTTTTTCAATTTTTCAACACACTCAATAAAAATAAATAATTGAAAAAATGAAACATAAACAATTAGTAATAACTTCATTAATAATTGAAATTAATGAAGAGGCAAAAACTCAAATAATAATGAGTTCAATGGTTTGACGATGAATAAAAAATGAACAGTAAACATATATGACAAAAATTAAAAGATTAATTTTCAACGTTTTCTTACCATAAAATAAAGTTTCAAACGATAAAAATATAAATAAAAGTATTTAAAAAATTTATGTGAATGATAATTTCTTGAGAAAGGAATTTTAAAAGTCTATAAATCCAGAGGCCAGAACTCTTCTGATTGCCAACGAAACACGTGCCAACGAAATCGGTTCGAGGTGAGAAAACTTATCTTTCCCAACTAATCAGTATCGTGCCAGTTTTGTAGCAAATAATAAGGCAGCGATCACGTTATCTACGGTCTTTATAATAAAACGTATATGTACTGCAAATTGCGACGTTGGCCATATGACGCAGCGAGATCCTCCGCGTCCTGTTAATCCTTTGGAAGATTCTCGCGCCGTGATTTCTGGGTTACGGAGTCATCGATTTCTCGGCCAAAGGATAAATCCTTCTGATTTCTCGAATTTCATATTTTCGAGTAATCGACGACAGGAAAACTTCATTAAATGAAAAAATTGCACAAATTCTATAAATTTTTTTTCATTCTACGCCAAGAAAAAAACAATCGTTATTTTGTTGAATTATAGATTTTATTTTTTAATACCTATTTAATAATGATTTTATAAAATGTGGTTAAAAATTCTCATAAATAATATATCAAAATCGCTTTAAAAAACTGTAAACAATAATGAAAGTTGTTACACGTTGACACAATCAATTTTAATCTACTACCCATTTCGTCTTGTCGAATAAGCACGAAAATAGTTTTTCTATTACTTTTCTGCGTATAATTTAATACCAACATAAAAAATGCACAAAGAGATCCAATTTGGAATAAGTATTCGCTCTCTTATTCTCTCAGGTGCGAAACCGGCAATCTTCGTCTCGGATCGTAATTTTTCGTTTTATATTTTCTCCCGGTACACTTTCGTCGTCTTTTCTCTTCCTCCCGGTCATTCCATATTTCTTTCGCACACTAGTTTATATTTCGTGTACTCATATTTTCATGGTATATATGTATCTATATACACGCGCACTTATATATTTGCGTATATATATATAAACGGATATAAACGTCGATCATATCTCTCAGAACAAGAGCTCGCCGATTTTTCATTCTCTTTGAACTTGACCGCGCGAAGGTTTTTATTCGTTTTTTTTATTCTCTCTCTGTCTTTTCTTTGCCTCTCTTTTTTCTCCCCCTGACAATTGTGAACGAGCGAGTAAAACGCGACCGGCTAATTGCAAGTTTGTCGCTAATTGGCAAGTCTCGGAGGGAGAGAGAAAAAACAAGAGGAGCGCAATAAGAAGAGAGTGACGAGGACGCGTTCCCGGAGACGCGATTCGATCGTGCAGGTGGCGGGAGATCCCTTTCGAAATTCGTCGGGAAACGTCCGAGAGCACATTTCAAATATCCGTACGCACTCTCTCGTTTATATGTACTAAAATATATATTACGCGTACACGAAGCGAAGTAAAACGAAGCAACCGCGAGAAAAACCGGGACACTCACCCATTTACAACTGGGTCGAATCTCGTCGAATCTGCCGTTTTATTTTTGAGGAACGATTTATGCCACCCTTATTAACGCATATTCCATTGCGTTATTTAATTTTTTTTAGCTGTCATTGGTGGTCACGACTGCGAACTTTTTTGATTTTTATTTACGTTAATTTTTATTATTTACCTCTTGATTTTTATTTGGGAAATCAATGTTTTTATTAATGTTTATTCACTTTATTTTTGAAGGAGATTCCAAGAAACTAGGCATTAGAAAAATATGAATTGAATCAAGAAAGAACGTATTGGTGAACATAAAATCATTTCCATAAAAAAAATTTTAATTAATTCGATGTATTCATATTCGATCTTGAAATTCACATTCAAGAATTGTCTAATTTGTTATTCTGATTGGTTGCTGATTTTGTTTTTTTTTGTTTTGTAGCTTGATTCGAAGTGTGCATGTTAATCAGTAAATCCTTGACACGTAAGTCAATAGTGGTTAATTATAATAATATATAATTTATTATCATTGATAATTATCATTAATGTAAGTCACTATAAATATTAATAATAACAGAATATAATAGGACTAATTTAATATAAGCATAAAATAAAATAATGTTAACAAAATAACTCAAAAAACGACATTTTTCTTAAATAGAAAATCTGAATGTCAATATCCAATCATATAAAGTTGATGGAAGATACGTGAACTTGGTCGTTTTGTCACCGCTTTTTCGAAAATCTCATTGGCTCGCGATGGCGCGAGTTCAACTTCATTTTTTATTCTTATCTGAAATTGGTTAGAATTTTGACAACTGTGTCAAAGATTGATTCAAATCGTATGAGAAATACAGAAAAAGTGAAAAGAATTATTATAAAGAAAGAACGAAAGGAGAAAAAATCAAGAAAGTCGTTTGGTGGAGATTACTGATGGAGAATAATAAATTTAAGAAGTCTAAATGATTAGTATCAAAACATAAAAATATTCAAAGAGAGGAAGAATTTATAAACACGTCGTAAATAAGAGCTCACGCGCTCAAAGCGCACGTTGGCATTACCTAGTCCAATTTATATAAAGTTGATGGAAGATACGCGAACTTAGTCGTTTTGTCACCGCTTTTCCGGAAATCTGATTGGCTCGCGATGGCGGGAATTCGTTTAGGACCAACTTCATTTTTTACTCTATCTGAAATTGGTTAGAATTTTGACAACTGTGTCAAAGATTGATCAATATTCAAATCGTGTGAGAAATACAGAAAAAGTGAAAAGAATTATTATAAAGAAAGGAAGAAAGGAGACAAAAATCAAGAAAGTCGTTTGATGGAGATTATTGATGGAGAATAAAAAAATTTAAGAAGATTAAATGATAAGTATCAAAACTTATAAAAATATTTAAAGAGAGGAAGAATTTATATACACGACGACTCGCGCGCGTTGGCATTACCTAGTAAATACAATTATTTTTAATGTAATACAACCTAAATATTAAAATGTTGCTACATCTCATTTTTATTTTAAAACGTATTAAGGTAGTACTATCGGTTTTAGACCTATCGTTAAGAATTTCACGAAACTTGGCATATTGATACCTTTTACAATAAGAATATGAACCAGTTAAATTTTCAAAGGGTTTCAGAGAACTGGAAAATAGTTATTAAGATTACAAAATACATGCCTTTAACATTGATCCTTGTGGAAAAAACGTTTTTAACATTTTGGTTACTTAGAATTTAGGGTTCAGAGTCTGTGACGACAGTAATTAGTAATTAATTAATTGAAAGCATGTATTTTTTAATCTTAACAACAATTTTTCAGTTCTCTGAAAACCTTTGAAAATTTAACTGGTTCATATTCTTATTATAAAAAGTATCAATATGCCAAATTTCGTGAAATTCTTAATGGCAGGTCTAAAACTGATGGTACTACCTTAAATAAATTCCCCAAGCTTGAATGTAAATTCAAAAACTTTTGTTTTTTATTTGTGTTATTTCTTAACCTCATTTCCTCTATCATTATTATTTCTGAAAATACGTGGGCTGCGTTTGCGTATTCATTTGAACGTATATAAAGCTCGCCTGTCCGCCCGGAAGTGAGAAAGATTTTGCCCTGTCGATCGTATACCGTTCGAAGTTCCGACTGCTTGCTCCATAAGTAATCTCTGGTGTACCCGAGGTGAGAGTACAGGACTAAAGAGCGAGGATTCGAGAGAACTCTCGATCGAAAGTACATTTTGAGCGAACGACTTCCGACCACGCAAAAATTCGTAATTTTTTCATTTCTTTTTATTTTCCTTCCCTTCAATATTTTTTGTCTTACATTCTTATTTTCACCTAATTTTTACGGATAATATATTTTCACATGTTTTGTATTACTCGAAACCAAGTACAATCTAATTTTTTTCTAATGAAGTAAATTTTGAAACCGGATATATTTTGAAATTGTTATTATGAAACTAATCTACTTTCTGATAAAGAAATTAAATAACGAATTAAAACAAAAAAAGCGTGACACGTGTTCTAATTATTCGGAATTATGACTCTCGATAAAAAGAGAAATGTAAAAAAAATAATTGTCGGAGTGACAGGAACACGAGCCGCTCCGACAAGTCGAGGAGACGAGAATAATAATCTTAATTAATTTATCAAAAAATGTTAGACGGGAGAGATGAAAATCGAGAGAGGTCTTAGACAGGTTGATATGCCAATTAGACGAGCAACCGACCGAATTTTTGTGCTCCTGATTTATCGCAATTAGAGGCGTCTAACAAGATCGAGCCTAGAAGCGATGACCCCTGCACGCTCCGTAAGACACTGCGACAACGCAGCGAGTGCGCGCGGGAAGTTAACGGTTACCCTGGCAATTGTTTCGAAAAGGGTGCCACGTCTCCGGAAGCTCAAAAAACGCGTAGATCCATGCGTAGATTGCGCTCGGATGAGATCCAGCGATATGAAAAGTGAGTAAGAAAATAAGGAGGCTAATTAGACATACAAGAGATAATGCACATTTGGAGCAAAATGTTCTAAGTACAAAATATAAAAGACGACATCATCGGAAGAAATACATTTTCGAAAAGTAGCAAAAAGAATCTAAAGTCTCTTTTGGGTAGAAGAATATTTTTTAATCATGTTTCTCTGTAGTTTGTAATTTTTTGTTCCCAAAAATTAGTATTTATGTTACAAATAGATAAGAAATTTCTAATACAATAAAACATATAACAATAGCTGAAATAAAAATATACAACAATGATTAATTAAATTTAAAAAATACATAGATAGAGAATTTTTTATTTATAAATCAAATACAAAAACATTTTAATTAAAACGGATCATTAAAAAAAAAAATTATTGAGTCGATAATGTGAATGGAAATAAATGGTTAAATTGTTTTGTCACCAGATAAGAGAATTTCTTGAACGCTGTGAAATTGCGTCGGTAAAGGAATGTATTATCGGTACGACAATCTCAAGATAAAATCGAAGAGGTCACCGTTCCATTGTGAGGCACAGGTGCGACGTAATTTTATTACGAAAATTACAAGTGCGAGCGTAAATTAAAGCGACGAGACGTTTACGACGATGCGTGAAAGATGAAGCGGAAAGGACGAGGGAGCGACACTGGAAGGAGCAAGGACGAGAAGTGAAACGGGAGAGAAGAATCTCTGCGCGCATCAAAAGGAAAACGAACTCGGGATCTCCCGATGTATCGAGCGGGGGAGCGAGAACCGTAGCGAGGAGTCGATCTCGCTGTGGCGCCCGTTTACCGCAAACGAAAGTCTTTCCTCTTCCTTTCGAGCCAACTACGGCTGCCGCACATTTTTTATTTTTATATCTTCTTCTTCTTCTTCGTCGTCTTCAACTTGTTCTTCTTCTACAAGCGATTTTGCTTTCTTGCAAAATCGCTGCGATCTTTTCGCACAAAAACGAGAGACTTCCGCATTCGAGTCTCCGAACAGCGAGAGTGTCTTTTTCCAATAGATTTCTTATTCATGCAATTTTATGATTATTTCATTTTTCTGCAATTTTTTTCGCAACAATCGTCGTAGAAATTTGAATGGTCCAAATAACATCAATAAAAGAAAAGCCGATCAAGGATGATTTTTAAAATATAAATAACCAAAAACTCAACATTGAGTTTTAAATTTTTATTAATTTATGCAATTTGGTCAATCTCAAAGTTCCAATCGTTAATGTTGATCCGGTATAATTGCAATTTTATGGTCTGCAAAATGCAATTCATCTCGGAGTCTGAAATTTGCACAATTGAAAAACTAAATTTTGGTTAATTTTTTAAAAATATTTTTATCATTTCTCATAACACGTTTCAAATAATCTAATTAATTTCTTATTGGATTTTTTAATCTTCTGAAAACGTGAATCTTATCACCAGCGACCGAATTGCAAAATTAATTATGAATGTCACACTAATCACGAAAATTAAAACCGCTTTATTGAATTTTATATAATTACATCCTTCTTTCGTCATCTTCTTCACGAATTCGTTCACCGGTTATGGAACTGTAAAATCTATGACAATGCCTTCACCGGCCATGGAAAATGAAACCGCCTCCGGGAGTTTCGAACGCACTCTCTCCGTTATTTGAGAACAATACCAATTTCTAACAAGTACAAGAGAAAATAAAAATAATAAAAATCCTGATCGGTATATATCGAGGAGGAAAGAGCGGAGGAGGATGTCGTGTCGTGTTCGCGAAAGCGAGGATCGAGTATTCGCAAATAGCGTAAAAAAAAAGAGGAAACGAGAGACGCGTCGTGTACAATAAGGAATCGGGCAAAGTGGTTGTTGCACGGCTGGTAGGGGACTATGTCAGACACTCAAAATGCTCGACCCGATTTAACAGTGCCTTCGGCTCTGACGGTAAATCCACAATGAAATAGCCATTCCGGATGCACTTTTCTATCCGATAGCAAACGTGCAATGTCACAATGCACTTTTCCTCGTTTCTGTCCCGGAGCTGGTGAAAATGATCAATTCTACGGGAATTCTCAGGTCAAGTTCACGGACGTCCTGTCTCCAATTACTCCATTGTGAAATTTGACCTGAATCACGTGAAACTGTACTGAAAATTTCTATAACAAAAGTAAAATATATTAAATTTTATGTCTATATAATAAAATTTATTCGTGTTAAATGATTTAACACTTTTTTTACAATCGGTCGATTCATCCAAGATTTTAATGATCCTAAAAAGTAATTGAAGATTCATGAAATTGTTCAAAGAGGAATTAATATAATGAAATTTGTAACCCGCAGGTGTTAATCACTTCCAGCCTGTAATTTCTGAAAATTCTAGCAGAGAGTTTGATTGGGTGGAACCAAAAGTCCGGCTTCTTATTTCTTTTTTTGTACTCTTTTTTTTAATTTATAATTTGATGGTAGATTAATTGAAAAAAAATAGTATGAAAAAATACGAAAAGCATGAATTAAAAATTAATCACTCTTACGATTTGTAAGTGCTCGCGAGTCTCAGGATTCTAAACCAGAATATTGAATTTCAGTCTCGTTTATTCTCTGCTTCTAATACCTAAAAAAGGGAACAAGGAGAAGAGCAAGACAGAGAGATAGAGCAGCAAAAGAGGATTCACTTCGTCCGTTATGATCTACGATTTCGTGAGCGCGAAGCAAAATTTATTCCCAGGTCATGGGATCGGGTCAATTTCGAGCGAGACTTTTTCACTTGCGGGATATCGTAACATAAGATCCGTACATAAGAGAAGCGTTTTGTGGACGTGAGAGAATTTGACTGGATACGCGCTCACCAGATGGAGTTTTTGCCTCGAGTACCGGCTTCGTTCTTCGTCCTTTTTTTTGAAAACAGTTCAATTGTGGCATGAAAACAGTGTTAAAAAGTAAAAGCAGTTTTATTCAATGAAAATTTTTTTTAATATCTTATAAAAATTGTTATATGTCTATTATAGGGCAGGGTGGGGGGTGGCAAAATGGGGTACTTAAGAAAAACTTCCGATTTCAAGGGTTCAACTATGCTGAATCTTTTGTTTTTAATCAAAGGAAAGAAACAAAATTTTCAGCTGAAATAAAATTTTCATGAGAAAAAAAATTTTTTTAGCGGTCAAAATGGGGTACCTCTCCAAAAAGTACGAAAAAGTTTTTTTTTCATAATTTGTTAAGTTATTATTATCTTTGATGTCTTATTTCAAGTAATTAATTAATTATTTACCTTAATTTTTGCTTAAATGTGTTTATTATTATTTTTTTATTTATTTATTTATTTTATTTTTTATTTTATTTTTTTTTATTTTTTATTATTTTTATTTTTATATTAAATTAAATCCCAAAGAAAATGTTCTTTTTGGATCTGCTATGTTAATTGCATGATTTTGAGCTTTAATTTTTGTTTAAATGTGTTTTTAAGGGGTTTCGGTAGTAAAAATGAAAATGATAAGAACTCGATGAAATTTGGACAGAATGTTCTTCAATGAAAAATTTGAGAGTATTATTTTTTTCAAAATTTTCGTCCTCATATTTACAGAGTAATAGAACAACAAAAATACGCTTTTTGGACATATAGATATAC